>BHFT01035690.1:0-56886 GCA_004320025.1 Laticauda laticaudata
ATTGAGAAAATTAAAAGAGGGGAAAAACTATATAGAAAATGTAGAATAGTATAAGATATGGAATAGAATACAAAAAGCAGCATGAAATTGAGTTTTGTGTCTGTATAAAGAAGTTCAACTCAGGACCATGCTATTTTCAAAAAAGAGGTTTTACTTGTATTTTGTATGTGTGAAAACCCAAATAAAACTTTATTTTAAAAAAAGGAACTAAGTGAATTGAGAAATATAATATCAAAGAAAAACTGATGGAATAGAATCATTAAAGACAGGGAGTTAAAGAAGGTACAAAATGAATTGTGAATGTCAAAAATTAAAATAATTCTGAAAAAACAGTGGCAGATAACAGTACAGTTATCTCTCATTCAATTCTTCTGTGTTGAATTGTCCCATGTTGAGTTGGCCAGGACAAGTCATCCAAGACAGGTTGTGCTAGACTTCCCCATGTTATTGTCCTGTTGTTGCTTTGAAGGGAAAAACCTGGACTATTTTAGGCCTCAAGGATGTTGTCTTTGGCAACATAGGATTGCTCTCTAAACCATTATTCTTGTAAATATTCTCATTAAATATATTGTTAAGTATATTTTTCAGGTACAGTGGCACGTTGGTACTCGTCGTTAATTGTTTCAGGAGGTGCGATCAGTACCCAAAAAAATGAGTACCAAACAATTTTTCTCCATAAGGAATAATGTAGTTAGTTACAAGTCAGCCAATATTGACATGCTCTAATTTGTACCAAACAGACAGGACAAGTACCAGGACAAAAATTTCCACCAAAAGGTGTTTTGTACCATACTGGATGAGTTTCAAATCAGTTGAGTACCAAGGTAGCATTATATATATTTTAAACTTTTACAGTATAGTTTTGATGTATTGTTTCCAATAGTCTAAGTAGACATCATTTTTGTATTTTAAATAATTGTTTATACTAAAAAAAACATTTGATTTTCTGGGTAATAATACAGTAGATGAAGGTATTAGAAACTTCTAGGAAACATCAAAGTTTAAATATGGTAAAAAAATAGAGAAGAAAACAAGGTAGGGATTTGAAAAAGCCTAGAATGGACTAAGCATAATCAAAATGTGCTTTTCAGTGTTGGTGGCAAATGTTCCTTTAGAAATTTTGTATTATACACTTTTGTATCATTTTGGGTTCTGGGTGTAGGCTGTACTATCCCAGAAGCCTCTGCAGTGTACTGGGATTCTATGGCAGTTGATCAGAGATTCTTTGCTTGCCAAGCAGTCATGCAAGTGTTTACAGAAGATCAAAATTTTGAAAACCACTAATGTTCAAACAGATTTCAAAAGCAGGCTTTTTGAAGACAGGCTTGGAATGAAATTGTTGTCTTACATTGCCCTGAAGCACTGTCACTTGAATAATACATAAATATAAGAATCCAAACTATGTACTGGATTGTAAAGTTCTGCTTAAAAGTCAGTGGCTACACATGCTTTTAAATGAATACAGTCGTTTTTAAAATCCACCAAGAAATGTATTTTGGAATAATACAGAGCTATGAAACTACTGTTGACAAATCTTTTATTTGCTTTTCACAAGTTCGTGCATAATGAGAATATTTTGGCTTATCTTGCGACAGTATAATCTTTCTTTTCTTTCTTTCTTTCTTTTCTTACTTTCTTTTTTGTTTACAATACCCTACTGAAGTATTGTATTTTCCAAATACATTGTATTCATGCTACAATACATATTGATATTTTTAAACCTTAATTGAAATTGTGATACCATAGTGGTCAGGGGAATGTAAAGTTAACAGAACTTGCTGACTCTAGCCAAGGAATTTAAATACAGTCTTGAAGCTATAAATTGGAATACATTATTTATTGGTTCTTTCAAAAGGAATTAATGGCTGGAAGGTACTTAGCAGGATTTAGCACAGCTCTTTAGATGGAACCTGGCTATATGTAGCTGCATTGTTCATGAAGATTTACCAGCTATTTCAAATTCATAAAGCCTATTATTTACTATGATTTGATTAAAATTATTTTTTTCTATGTGTCAATTTTTAGATGGTGGTAGTGGTGAAGATAATGATGAAGATTATTATTATTATTATATACTTTATTAATTAAACATGAAACTCAGTCAACTGAACATTCAAAAATGCATCACAAATACCACTGACTAATACCAGTGCTAATGGTTGATACGGATTGCTGCCAGCAATTATTATTATTATTGCTGTTGTTGTTCTCTTTCTGCAGTGTTCTAATGATTAATATTGACTTTAACTCACATTATGTTATAAACTGATATGGTCAATTAGCTGGAGAAGCAGCAAGAATGAAAATAGATGGAAAGGCTATAATACAAAATCATATTAATTATCTAATTAATTAATTATCTAATCATTACCTAGTTTGAGTAATAAAACATCTACAAAAAAACAACCAAGCTCAAAGAACACCCAGGACCTCTCATTTCAACCCTGAGCTCCTTTATCAAAATCATTACTGTAAGCCATGGAGAAAGCAAGAACAGAGAGAAGTAGACAAGAAAGGGAAGCATGAATATTATGAAAAGAGAGAAAAGAGGAGGATGTTGCAGAAGAGTAACTAGAGAAAGCAGGAAGGTGACTGAAAGCAGTTTTAGAAGCTGCAAACGGGACAAGGAGGGCCAAGAGCTCTGCTGGCTCCCAGTGCTGTGAGAAAGTTTGACAAGTTTCAAAAATCTGAGAAGGTACAAAAGTTAATAAACCACTCACTTTCATTTTTTTTGCAGTAAAATATACTACCAAAATATCTGCTGAAAGTTCAGAAAGATCCTGCATATTTTTAATTGAATAATACAATTCTTTAATAATAATATTTGCACAAATAGCTCATCTCTTTAGTGACAATGGTATCCCAGGTAAGAAGACAGAAGAAAGGTAAAACAGTTGTGTAAAAATCGCACCGATCTGTGTTTAAATAGTTTCTCTCTATCCCCTTCTACCTACTTCTCCAAAATAATTCATTGCAACTCCCCCACCCCATTTTTAGCACTGCCTAAGTTGGGTCTTGCAGGGTCAATAGCTTTCATTTCATTTCTGAAATTCAAAATTCTTTGACTTTGCTGTTTTGCACTCCAGGATTTGAACACATGCTGATACAATTTATTCACTACAGGTATCAGTTGAAGAATTTTCTGGGCCTCCTGCTTCAAACTCTGATAGCTACCGCAAAGACCTTTCCAAGTGTGGAGTGACAGCTGTCAGACTGCAATGCCTTGTCAGCTAATAGTGTACCTATGTTTGCTCAGTTATAGCAGCATTCATGAATCTGACAGTTGCCAGATTGCAGTGGCCCTATTAGTGCTCTGCTTGAAAAAATAACTTGGAAGCAAAAGATGATAGACAGCTGTCATACTCTAATATTTTCTAAGCACTAAGTAAGTACTGAATTCAAATCAACTGGTTTTTAGGCTCAGAAAACTAGAGAAAGGCATGTTTACTCTGAACCATTAAGGTAATATCAGCATCTTTACTCTCCAATATAATATAAAGATGTTTCTTTCATTTTTTTATTTTTCCTCAAATGGCAAGAAGGAAACATCACTTCTGCCCCTAATTCTTCAAGATTTGAAAAACCCCGAAGTCATTCTCATGAATCTTTTGTGCTCAATTTGTGGTCTGGTGTCTTGCTCCTTCCATTGATCCCTTGAATGAAGCCTGGGTCCAGTTCATATCAGGAGCTTAACTAAAAAGCCAAGATGGTTTTAGTCTTATATGGTTTGCAACCCAGATGCTGCCAGATTATGGAAAAGCTTTACGTGGCTTGATTTAATACATCAGACATTTTAAATAATATTTCAGATTATTTTTATACATTTTATACATTGTCAGTTTATTTAAACATACCATCATCAATTGACACATAGAGTACAAGATTAAATACTTAGCATTGTTGACAATCCTAGCAGATTAGTTTGGCATTCCCCTAACATTTTTGCTATTCAGTTTTTTGTATCCTACTTTTTGGTTAATAGAAATGATATGCAGAAGCAAATAAATAAATAAATATTTCCATAAATTTAAATAAATATTATATATCTTATGTGAATGTGTATTATAATATAGTGCATACAACTGTATATGTGTGGTATGAACAGGAAATCAATATATTGTAAAACTAGACAAATCTTATTGCTCTTCAGTTTCCAGTTGCAATGCAGTGTTTGATACCAGTTCAGGGTTGAAAATATCCAGACAAGTCTCTTTATCTCCTGCCTGATACAAATTTTGTCCAGAATTTTACACCCCTGATCTGGTAGCCCAAATTTAAATGCCACCTAACATACCACACATCTCCAAGGAAAGTTCAACATAAAAAAATACTGTTACAGGTATTTTTATTTTGAAAGAAAACAAGAAATCAATCATTTTCTTGTCTATATGCAATTGTCATATATTCATCAATCCATTCTTTGTCATCATTCATGTGTTTACAGTAGATAGTTATACATGGAAATCTATCCATATATATTTAAACATTTATATATATATATATAAATACAGAAGCCTGATAATGGCAGATGAGATTCTGCTGAAACGTTGCTACAACTTTAAAACCACTACAATGACGTGGGATAATACCCGAAGGAAGCTGAACAGCACACATGTAAGTACCTGCAAAAACTTAAAAACTTTAAAAGCACAACTATGATGACATGGGAAAATATACATATACATATACATACACACACACACACACACACACACACACACACACACACATATATATATATATATATGTATAAAATAACATTTATAAATAAATTTATCCTAAAATATGAATTATGTACTATGACATATGTAATGTGTCAAATTAAAAAATGCAGTAGAAGATTTAAACAAGCAAAATCCAACTTTAATCATCTTTCAACCTGCAAATAAATTTAGATGGGAGACCCTGCAGTGGAATCTGTAAAGATAGAATCGTTTAAGCCTGCTTGATATGAGGGTAGTTACATGTTATGCATACCTCTTTTGATGAAGTTATATGCCTATAAAAATACTTAACTTTTACTGGAAGAATCTATTTCATCGTAATTGGTAAATGCATTGAAAAGCCCTGAAATTAGACAGTTGAAATTGCCAGTGAAGAGTCTGGATGTAAGGAAAAGAGTCTATGCTGACATGCAGTTTTATTAAGTGAGATGTGATGTTCTCCCAACCAGCAGTGTATTGCTCTCACAAAAATCTCTTTTGATCAACAGTGCATTAGCTTGTCTTCGTTCTGATCCTCCATATGCATTTTTTATAAGCTTTAGCCCCATTTCCCCATTTCCTTTTTTGGTTCCACTGGATTTTGATTTCATTTCTTGCCTGAAATGAAGAAAAATCATGAAGTGAGCTGTGCCGTCAGTGATATGCCCTTGATATATATATTAACAACCAGCTCAAACATTTTAATACTTAACAAGAATGTATAGTTTGTTTTGTTTTTCTATAAAACCACATTAAAAAAATGTATTGATGTATATATAACACAGCCTCTGGGTTACTATGGCAAGGACTGAGTCCTAAAAGTTCCAGCAATGCCAACTTGCCTTTCAGCACTATCAAGGTAAACTTGCTGATCCAGATCCAGACATCAGAACATGGCATTTTCATAATTAAGAGGAGGGCGTAGTTAATATCAAGTCTGTTTGGCAAAGCTAGTTGGCAGTCAGCAATATAGATAAGACAGGTGATCTACCCATCTGCAATATAATACAACAGGAGCTGACAGTGGGGATGAAGAGTACACCAAGCATTTATTGGAAACAATATACGCATAAAATTTAAAAAAAAGTAATATTTTTGTTTTACCTTCTGATTTAGTTTAACAATATTCTGAAGTGGCTTTTATTCTTCTATGAGTTCTTAATAATTCTAAAAATGCATAAGCACAGTGATTGGGATTGCACATGAATTTGACTGGAGTTGCTCTTACTACATAAACCTAATGGTGTCTTCAGTATGTCAACAGGCTCACAAAATTTCTTCATAGAACAGTTTTCATTTCAGAAGTACTTCTTGGACTGACCCATGTCATCAAACAATAAACATCATTTGATCACATGAATCAATCTTCAAGAAGAGGAAGCATTATGGAAGAACAAGCTTCTCTGTGAAGAGCTGCCCACACTGTATACATATTGAAAATAAAAGAAAGACTGAACACCATGCCAATAATGTGCGTGTTGAGGAGATTATACTTTCTTGCTTATTGTGTTTTTTAAAGAAGATGAAAGTTTATCTGGGTGCTAGAGTTTATGTCCCTGTGAAATCTAAATCTAATTAAATTATCACAATATGTTCCCACTGGGATCTGCCTTGGAATCTCTGTTCACTAAGGATCATCACGGATGGTTTGCTTGGTTCTCCCCTAAAATGGGGGAGGGCTTCAGATTACCAACCATATTTGGCGTGGAAACTTAGGTTGTAGCTGAAGTAATAGAGACATGGGTTACCCAAATGTACTGGAATAAAAACACAAAGACTGTCTAAATCTTTTCACTGTTTATTTTAAGTCACAGAGATTGATACATTGGTGGAGGGTAGGAAGAGTCTGGAGAATTTTTAAAATCTTCTTAAATTCAAGAAGAAAACTGGGGATTACATGTCTTCCAGAGCAGTGTTTCTTAATCTTGGGAACTTGATGTGTGGACTTCAACTCCCAGAATTCTCAGCTAGTATGTTATGGATTCTGGCTGTTATGGATGCTGCATGCTGGCTGGGGAATTCTGGGATTTGGAGTCCACATATCTTAAAGTTGCTAAGGTTGAGAAACACTGCTCCAGTGAATGGGTAAGAGGATAGAATTTTAAATAAGCATATTAATCAGGGCAAAAGCAGAGCTTGAACTCTGATGCCAAAGCATGGACTGAATCTCAACCCTGTGCATGAAGTTACTTTTTAACAGCATCGAAAGGACAAAACTGACCCCAAAGTCATAATAGGCAATTCTAGCAATGCTCTGTTTAAATTCAGTTGACAATGGGCTGCTGAGTCAGACAGCATGGCTAAAATTTAAAAAAGAAAGAAAGAATTGGGGGGTGGTCTAAAAAAAAAAGATATCTTACAAATACAGAGAGTGAGGATGAGAACAACCTTCCACTTAGCTACTACTTTTAACAGAATTTGAATTACCTGTGGGTGATACCTTCAAGACTCCCCTGCATTGGTATGGAATATTTCTTAGTTATTCAGGGAAACTCTTAAGATAGTTTGTGGAGAAAGTGCCAAGGTCAGTTCATGGGCTAAGAGGCATGGCACTTTCCTTCATTATTCCAAACAGGATTTTCTAGCCTTCACTTCCCATAAGGCAATGAGAGTAGAGACAATAGAGCAGTAGAGATGTGAGATAGATAACCTTTTATCCCTGTTTTGTCTATTTGCTGCAAATGGACCACAAGGTTCTCATCTTTTTTTTTCCTTTTGGCCAGATGAACAATATGTTTAGCTGGCTGTCAGGCAGATGGCCTCTTTTCCACTACTAATAGAAGTCACAGTCAACTCACAGTCTTGGTCCTTTCCACACTAGAAATTTATAGTATCTAGAACAATGTTTCTCAAATCTTGCCAGCTTTAACTTCAACTCTCAGAATTCCCCAGCCAGCATGTCACATTGTTGTGCCAAAATAAAAATAATGAGCATAAACTTTGTATCACTCCAGGGATAGCTGAGAAATGCCGTGAAGGTACTTTAAGTGATGGAAACATGGCTAAAGACAGCAACCCTCTCCACAAAGGAAAATCCTTCATCTCCAAGCAAGGTTGCTGCACAGTTAATTATTTTGGTACATTATCTTGTTTCTCAGGGATTTTCTGCTGAGTGGAAGCAGGAAAAAGGAAAGAGGGAGTGTGATATTTCAATAGATAAGTGAAATATGACAATGGGGTGTTTGTTCAAACATTTGAATAGAGGCCATGCATCTAGAAGCATGAAGGAATGTAGCCACCAACTTCTGACAATTGACAATTGGAAACAAAAAGACTGTAAAAAAATCAGTGAGATTTCTTGTAGGCATCTTGATCCAACCAAGAATTCCAGCATCCAAGCCTCCATCTGAAATGCTTGTGTTGTACCTCAGAATCAAAAGTTTCAGTTCATATGCCCTTGACTGGTTCTTATCCACCATGTTGTACCACTTTAAATGAAATTAGCAGAACTATCAAACAAGAATCAAGCAGATACCTCCATTACCTCCCAAATCCACATACTAGCACCATTTCTTTTTCAGAGATACCTGTGAAAAAATATGGATGGTGGCTCAGACATGTCTGTGTGGTATGATAACTGTATATTAAACCATCTATCCATCCATTGAAACCACCTTTCTTCAACCTCTTCTCCTTTAAGCAGAGCAACCCAATGGATCCATTATTGGTAATTCATTGATACTGAGGCAATTTGGCGCATAATTTCAGAATATTCTATAATTGAAATTGATAATATTGTCAGTGTTTGATCACTGTTGCCTATTGACTATAAGGCTTTTGTAATCTACTTAGAAACCCACCTCTGAGACATTTTTCTTGTGCATTGCCCAGCATATTTTTGTGACTCCTTTTTATGCCACCAACTGATCTCACATTCTTCAAACAAAAGCTAAGCATGAGCTAAGAGTAGCCAGGATGATTGGATAACTCTATTTGTTTTCTTTACATTTGAAATCTAAACTCATTTTGTTTAATCCCAAATAAAAACACACATATATACACAATGATAGTATGAATGCCACAGCTGTATCTCTAACTGCGGGTCCAGAAAGTTTAGTTATTAAGTTGGCTGATCTTAAATTCATAATAGAACTTAAATAAAGAATGACTTACAGGCAGCTGTTTCTAATATTGAGTCCCTACCACACATGAAAGGCACATTATTTCTGCTGCAGCCTCTCTACCCTTGGGTGTTATCAGCTGAACAAGTTTTGAACCCACCTAATGCATTTTGAGGTAGCTTAAGTTTATTTTTCTTTCAATAAAATAAATGGTTTTGTAATTAAATTTCTGCACTGACTGTGCTTAATGGCCACATTGACAAGTGCTAATGTATGGGAAAAGAATGACTTTGAAATGAAACATGCTGTTTTCCAATCTGCAAGCAATTTTGCATTGAGGCCATCTAAAAAATCTTGTGCCAGTGAAACATTTTCATTAATCTGCTAGCTTAATGCATGCTGCCCACTCAGCAGTGGAAGGACGGCTAAAAAAAATGAGGGTGGGGGGGAGACAGAAAGGGAGAGAGGGAGGGAGGGAGACAGCGTGCACAAAAATATCATGAAGTGAGCTGTTGTTTGAAACCATTTTGTGGTCTCTGGCAGCAAGGACTGTGGAAATTTGCTGACTTTACACCCTGAAATGTTGCAGCTGTCTCTATGGAAGCTTGTAGCTTCAGCTCTTGGCACTCATTCAGCTTCCAAATGCCCTTTCTGCTTCTCTCTTCCCCATCCACCCTTACTTAAATTTATTTCTGAATAAATCTTTTCGTCGAAAACTGAGAAGAGCTATTACATGTGTGGACTTCATTTCCAAAAACCACTTCAAGTCCGTCAAGATGCACATCAGGCCAGCTCTTCTGTTTATGCTGCCTTCGAGGCTAAAAAGCTCAACAGCACAATATTCTAGCAACCTCATTCTCTGCGTGCACATACACACCCACTGCCTCACACAATTACCTTAATCTAGGCAACAGCAAATTTCAACTCATGCATGATTTTAAAAAATTCTAGACAAATAAACATGTGCAAGGATCTGTTGGCATTCATCAAATTATGTAAACTTTGCTTAATTCTCTGGCCACTAGAGGGTTGGCTTCAGCAACATTAATAGCAGTCTTCTATTCTCCTGCTAAACACCTTGATTTCTGAAAGAAAACTTAATGTTCTGGCTGAGAGATTTGTTTTGTCTGACTTTTGCCTCTGTCACCATCAGTATCAAGTGACAAACTGGAAAGCTAGACAATTATTGTCCCATCCTTGACAAAAACGTGCTTTTGTCTAGGATTTGACATCTAGAATAGGCTACATGTGGTCTTCCAATCAGCCCTATTAGCAAGGGCAAATAATCAGGGTTGATGGGAACTGCAATCTAATTATGTTTAGAGAGACATGATAGGAGAGGGAGGATTTGATTTGGAATGGCAACATTGAGAGTAGAGCGTTTGTAACCTTTCCCCGTGTGCCATTTTTCTGTGATAATTAATAGTCTTCCATCCATAAATGTTTACTTACTGCTTCCTCTGTGGGGCAAAATGCAGAGTTACTGTTCAGAGTTCTGTATTTCTTCCAACAAGCTAAGCCATAAAAGAGTGATTTTTCACTCAGAACTGTATAGTCTGTGTTCCCTTCCCTCCTGACTTCTATCGATTGTCAGTTTATTTTTACAGAAAAGCTAAAGCTTGGGGAGTGTACGGTAGAAGGATTTGCCCTTGTTCATTTTCATTCTTGTTCCATATCCCCGGTGTAGCTATTAGAACAACCTGAGTTGCTCTGAAGCAATCACATTCATACTCTGGAAACTGTCAGAAAAAAATGTGCCAATATTAAGCAAGGTAGGAATTTAAGCATGTCAATGGTTGTAGTTTTTCTATTGTTTGCCTATTTTGTTTTTGCTTCTAGGATAAATCTAACAAGAAATCCTGAAAAATAATAGACCATTTGGAAAGGGAAGACATGCTCCAAATTTCATAGAAGCTGATACACAGATTTGTTATACTCCTTTGAAATAATTTTTTTATATTTCATCAGGAAAAAAATATATTTAAAGGAAAACTAAAGGCTGACAAACTTAACAGAAATCAATGATCACAGGAATGAGAGGGGAATATGTCTGCCCCTCTTTTTAACACACATAACTTTTTGTTTTGAGACAGTGGAAATGGTTCCTATCATGAGCAATATTCTGGGAATATTTCAGACAGAATTTCTTTTTTTTTTTTTCAGAATGAGAAAATGCCCCTTTCTGGATGTGATAGATTGGGCTGGAAGGAACTGCAAGAGGGTACCTCACCGGCCATTTCTACAAAATGAAATCATTGGTGAATCTATCAGGTAGTTAAGGCAGCCCACAAGGCAGCAATATCTACCTATTCAATAATAACAGCTAAGGTAAAAAAAAGTCAGGGTGAACAATAAATCAGCCTCTCTTCTAGGCCTATCCATTCATCAAGAAAGATGCTATGGTTGGCTGGGAAGGACTACAATGTCCCTCAAATTTGAAAGCAAAATTGTACCCACTTAATACTTTCTTCCCCACCAAACCCAATGAAAATATATTTTCCTTTGGGATGTGGCATTGGGGCACCAATATTTGTTACATGCTGTGGCTTCTAAGCTCTGAGTAAGGCCAACTTTCAACTACTAAATGAGAAGAATTTCACAGTATTCCCATCCATATTAGAAATGGACTTTGAATCTTTAGTTACTATTCCCATATACTGAAATTAAATCCCATACACTGATTTATTATTCTCCTTTTTGATGGGTTGACTGGCACAGTTCAGAACAAAAACCTCTGAAAAGTAGTCTCAACTTGGCTACACAATATTTACAAGGAAGCAACAAAGGAAAATTTGGGTGTACATATGAAGCATGTCGACTCAGGTTCTTCCTTTCTCACAGAGATTGATAAAGTAAAAATATGTAATATCTGCCAACACAGAAAACATAATGCTGTGTTAGAGATGCACCTGTGAGGATGTGTGGCTCTACAAAACATTTCATCTGGATTCACACCCTCTGCAACCTGAAATCTCTGGGTTTTTGCAGACAGTATAGCCTTTGTGTTCACCAGAAGTAGCCTGTTGGATTATTTAATTACAAACAGCCATAAACTGCAAACGCTGCCTTTTAATCTCAGGAAATTAGAAGAGACATGAGAAAAGGCAAAGCAAAGAAGAGAGATTTGTAAGCAAAATGTGAAATTTTGACTAATCATAAATAATAACACATATGGTCAGTTTCAAATGACATACTTAATCTACACATCCATGTTGGGGCACTTTCCTGTAATTGTAGAAGCCCATAGATTTTGGCTCAGAGTTGCAAAATCAAACCAAGATTCTGAATTTCTTGTACTGTGCCTATTTTTTCTCTCTCTGATACGATCCATTTTATTTTGTACATATGGAACAATGATGGAGAGGTGGTTCAGAAATAAAACATGGGACTATCAACAGATCAAAATGTTTTGGCCTCATTTTATTTGTTTTTTTTTTATCAATTTAATCAGATGAATTATACACTGCACAGTCATTCACTAGCATACGAACAGGTGGTTTTAGAGCTATTAATGGTTGTGTACAGTGACCCAGACTGGGGATGTGGTGTGGTAGCCACTTCATTCAAAGGAAGGTTAAACTTATTTCAGTTTTACTCTTCAGTTTTCATTTGTTTCATGCATCAAGAGAATAGAAAACTGGCATTTAGCTGTGTGGTCTGAGGGATGCACACAAAAGAAATGCTGGGGCAGCCTTAACATGCCCAACCTTTCCCAAAGTATTGGAAATAACTTACCACTGATTGACTATTGGCATTGCTACTCTAAATGGAAGAATATCAGTCTATGAAGGAAATGCCTTGTCTTACCAATGCAGCAGCTACGGAGCAACAATTTCCTGCCTCTAATCCATAGCATCAGAGGTGTTATTCAGCAGGTTCTGACCAGTTCTAGAGAACTGGTAGCAGAAATTTTGAGTAGTTTGCAGAACCGGCAAATACCTCCTCTGACTGGAGATTTTACAATATCCTTCCCCTGCCACACCCACCAAGCCACAGAACCAGTTGTAAAAAAATTTGAATCCCACCACTGCATAGCATCTACAGTGACACTAGAGCAAGAGTCCCCAAACTTGGCAACTTTAAGATTGTGGACTTCAACTTCCAGAATTCTGGGAGTTGAAGTCCATAAGTCTTAAAGTTGCCAAGTTTGGAGATCTCTACACTAGAGGGATTCACTGACCTCCAATACTCTGCAGCGATCCTCCTAGTAGGGCAGAAGGGAAAAGAACTGGTATTTTGGGGTGGTTCTAACAGGAACTACTGCGTTTATGGGCTTGATAATTTTTTGAATTTCAAAGAAGAATTTGATTCATTCATTCATCACACAACTAACTCTGTGTGTAATATATGAATTTACACACAGCAATAAGGCCAGGAAAAGTGCATTTTATTTAGACAATGACTATAAAAGCCAGGACTAAGGGAGACATAAGAACAGTGTTCCAATATTTAGAATAGATTGGGCTGGAAGGGACCTTGGAGGTCTTCTAGCCCAGCCCCATGCTCAAGCAGGAGAACCTATACCATTTCAGTTAAGTGACTGTCTAGGCCAGGGCTGTCAAACTCCCAGCCCTCAGTCTGGATGTGCTGGCCACACCCATGCCCGGCTTATCGAAGGGGGGGAAGTCCCAATATGTCACGTGATTCTGCCATGACAATGTGAGTTTGACACCCCTGGTCTAGACTCTTCTTAAAAACATCCAGATATGAAGGGCCCACGATTTCCGGAGGAAAGTTGTTTCACTGGTTAATTGTCCTCACTGTTAGGAAGTTTCTCCTTAATTGAGGGACTCCTACAAAGAGGAGGGGGTCAAACTATTTTCTAAAACACCAGAAGGCAAAATGAGAAACAATGGATGGAAACTAACCATGGATAGAAGCAACTTAGAACTAAGGAGAAATTTGATATAGGATCTCCTGCTTGAGCAGAAGGTTGGACTGGAAGACTTCAAAGATCCTTTCCAACTCTATTATTCTATGTTCTATGAATAGATGACTTTACTTTTAGCTTATTCATACATCTCTTTGAAGACATCATCTTTAAAAAGTGTCTTTTAGGATGCTCTTAACATTACTTTGTCAGAAATTGTGATTTCTGAATTGCATTGCCATTTGATCTAATTGTTTATTTTTATGGAACTCTGTGCTTATATTCTCCCATAGCAGTTCCATAAAAACCCATGTCATAACAGAACTGTTCATTGTGAGGATGTTGTTCATTATCTTAGAAGAAAGGTCTCATTTTCTAAGTCACCAATTGCCATCAAGTTATTTCACTCAATGAATAAGAAAATTTATATTAGTCCAAACAATTTATTAACTGAACATGATAGTGCTAATTTTCATGTTCCTTAAATTGAACAACAGGACTGGTCTTGCCATTGGCAGAATTGCCTTATAGTAGGCAGGTCAAATTCCTTGATAATTGGTCCCCTATGTATTTCAGATCCTGAGCACTGAAAAAAGTTTATTTCATTTATTATTCCTGTGTTTTCATTGCCTTAGCTGGGGAGAAATGAATTATTTCTGGCTTGGGTATCAAAATAACCTTTTTGGGCATGGCTACGGTGCACTTTGACTTTTGGGAAGGCACCCCATTGCTAGTATAACCCAAACAACTCAATGTCTTGGCCTGGCACCTAATAAGCAGCATGTGGAATGTGGAGAGACTGAAAAATTCCTCTACCCGGTAACCATAAAACTTGAGCATTACTTTCAGTTACAGAAGATGAAAACTCAGTCTGAGTGTAAAACAGTAACGTATTATTACCATTTTATTTGATTAATGTCTTTTTACTTTGGATTTTTTTATCACAGTCTCCATAACCTTTCAGTCCCTCAGGCAGTCTTTTAATGTTGCTGCTTTCAAAACGAGTCACTATGTA
Organism: Laticauda laticaudata; assembly: GCA_004320025.1. NCBI lineage: Eukaryota > Metazoa > Chordata > Lepidosauria > Squamata > Elapidae > Laticauda > Laticauda laticaudata. Next base: position 14,650 of record BHFT01035690.1, read on the forward strand.
TAATATGCATACAGTAAATTACCATCATTAATTTTTTTCCCAATGTTTTATGAGGTGTGCTTATTTAATGAAATTGTGTGTCTGGCACTGGAAAATCTCCTGTACATTTTTTTTCATGCTTCCTTTCTTTTGGCAAGTCCAGACAGAAGAAGTAATTTTTGTATCAGTCAGGCATACTTTTCCATGCTTTGGAAGGGATTTGTCACATCTTCTGGAAGGCCTTACAACTTACAAGTACAGATTTATGTTTCAGCTCTTTGTGCCAAGTATTGTCAAATCCTAACATTTTTGTTGGCAGCTTTTGTATCTCTCAGCTGAAAAAGAAGTTAAGTTAGATCATTTTTTGTCATAGTGCTGTCCTCTAGAGCTCTCTGAATAGCTGGAGTGTCTGTTTTGGCACACCCTATTTAGGCTCTATTTCCAGGGCTATCTGCCATACCTCACATCCTTGACCACCAAAAATTTGTATAAAAATATGCATTCATCCAGATCAGCTAATGTTTATATTTCTGCATTTTGTGGCTTTCAAGCCCCCTGTAGCCTATCCTGCATTGCAGAAGCACAGATGATTTCATTCTCGGGACTTCTACCTCCAAAATCCAAGGTTGCAGCTAGTTAAATTTAAACAGAAATCCAATCTCTCTCTCTCTTTCTCTCTCTCTCTCCCTCTCCTCCTCTCTTCCTCTCTTTCTCACCTTTGTCCAGCTAGATGGCAGCATATAGCTAACCTTGGCTGCTCTTAAAAAGCTGAGTAGGTTTAGATCTGCTTAGTATGGGATGAGAGACCACCAAGACCCATAAGATGAAAGGGAGAGAACATTCAGACAAGAAGCAATGGCAAACCAGCTGTGTAAGAGAATGTGTAAGAGAAAATATATTCAAGAAGACTTTAACTTTATCTTTCCTTTGGGGGGGCAATAAACAAGTTTGACCATCCTTTGCAGGAAGGACATGGCTCCTAAAAGTGACTTCAGGAGAGTTTGTGAGAACAATCCTTGCCCAAGGTTCAAAATCAGCCAAAGCACTGTCATGCTAGGCTTGCAAAAATAGCAATCTGTTCTTTTGTCTGAGCAGAGAAAGCTGTTTGTTTAGGCCCTGGTTATCCTGAAATGAAAGTCCATAAAAAGTTATCTTTTATGCAGAATAAGAATGTGGTTTCTTACAATGCCTCCTCTTCTGGGCTCTGGAAGATCCAGATCTGAATCTGAATGTTGATAAACGGGTATCAGATAATAGGACTAATCATTATTTCCTGACCAAGGCCAATTTTTAGCTTCTGGATGGGCAAGGAATCGGACAAACTCAGAAAATCTTTTATCATTATTAAAGAGGCTGGAGCTTAATAATTCTCCCCTTTTCTTACCATCTCCATATTTTTTTTCTCTCATTCTTCTCTGGATAATTTGGAACCTGTAATTCTATCAGCCCAATTTGTTCCTCGGAGCTGTTTGAGGGATAAAATGAGAAGGGACACACATTCTCTTCCCAATAAGTTATCTAGAGAGCTCTGATTAAAGTCAGGATGTTTCTTTCTTTTATAATTTTCAAAGAAAGTCTTCTTAACAAGAACTCTGCAGAATCACAGAATCATCTAGCAGCTAAAAATCAGCAAATGGAGGCCTGCTTCCACATATCAGCAAATGGAAGCCTGCTTCCACATATCTGCAAATGCACATGTATTTTTGTGTTTTGATTATTTTAAAGAACAATAATAATGTTATATAAAAAAATAAAAAATGTATGTAAAAAAATATCTACAGAAGCCCATCTTTGAGACCTCCATTCTGAATGCCTAATCACATGGAGTTGTGACTATCCTTCTATATCTTCCACGTGCCTGTTTCCATATGGAGAACGTTTCTGAAAAGAGATGAGGCTATTATGCTTTCAGCACCGTCTGGATGGGAATTATGTTGACCTCTTACAAGAAGCCTTTTCACAGTTTGCTTTCTACTACAGAGGGAGCAAGGTTGCAGCCATTTTATGATCTTATCCCATAACTGCAGCAGACATCTCAACAGACGTAATTGAATGCAGACATTGCTGTCTGAAATCCTGGAGAACTGCTTGCCAGTGAGAGTAAACAATGCAACTAGATGGACCAATAAACTGACTAGGTATAAGTGAATTTCTTATCTTCCTCTCTTCAAAAAAATACTTTCTCCTTGTTAATGACACGATCACAACACTGAATCATATGCTGTATTGTTATTTGAACATATTGATTGCTGCCCTGTACAGATAGGCATGTGAGAAAATGAGAAAAAGAGAGTAACTTGTTTGACCCTTTGGTCACTGCCAGCACAGAAAGGCCTGGTATTTTTAGAGAACCATGTGGCTCCAGTTGTTTTCTGCATTCTCAAAATTCTGACATTCTTGGTAATGAAAGAAGGAAACTCTTGTGTGTGAGAGAGGAAATGGGAAGTGATTCACTTAAAAAGATTTCATGCTTGACTCTAAGAAAATGGCCCAAATACTGACCTGCTACGGAACACAAATCCCAAGAAGAGCAGAAGTGATATTTTAGCAGTGTTAACTGTCTTTCTATAAACTCTCGGGTTTTAGTAGAAATTGGCAATGTCAGATATTTTGCTGTGGCAAAACTAAATGTCATCACTGTTTATTTTTCCATGTCAGGCTCAGCTTTTGCAAGAAGGATTTGATTTTTACAGGACAGATGCAAAAATAATTTTTGCCAGGGCTTTTATTTTAAGCCAATCATGGAGGACATCCAGTTTGCCCAACCCAAATTGCAGTTTCACTTCCTGAGTATATTTTCTGATTATATCTTGTGTCTGCTTCTTGTACTTAGGTCAATGTCATTCTCACAGTTCAGTCTGAAATCAGTAGCTATCTACTATTTAGACAGATGTTCCTTAGGGAAGAGAGTTGGTATGTAAGGCTAAGTGATGACAAGGATGTAAGAATATATGAAGAAGTCGGCTAGATCAGAACAATTGCCCAGCCTTACATACTTTAGATGTTGAGTCACAAAATGTATCTGCTACTACAGCTTCTGCCAATATGGCTTATGATAATAAAAAAATTAAGTTGTAAACCAGTAACATCCAAACAGCACCATTCTGGACATGGATGAATTCTTTTTCCAATGGAATGCCTTCAAGAATTCACAAGATGTGAAAACATCTAGAGTTGGCCTGTCTATTTTAATTGACATTAATTCTCCAAGACATCCTTCTTTCCCATTTATCAGAAACAAAAGACACCTCTAGTCTTTAGTTCTATCCACCCAACCTGTGAAGATGGATATAGTTTGAATGCTATTGTAAATTATGTTATTGTTGCTAATACAAGCCAAAGCAAAGCATGGCCAGGTTTATTTCCCTTCTTCCTCTTCTAGCTCACCTTACTTTTGATATAGTAGAAGTAGAAATGTAGCATCATCATTTAGAAAATAGTGAGTTGTTTTTATTCCTTTATTCTGAGATATAAATCTCACCAAGCTCTGGTAGTGTATACAAGAATGTACATAGTCAGGAAGCCATTGGAAGTCAGGCAATATACAAATTCGATAAATAAGGATAAATACATGTGCACAATTGCTATTTTCTCATCAGCATTTAAAAACATGTAAATTGTTATCTTCATAGTGTGACCTGTTTTAATAAGACTGCAAGAAGTAAAAGATTCTCTCTTGTTATTTTCTGGGCCTGCTAATATTGAGTGTGTGTGTGTGTGTGTATGTGTGTGTGTATCTTTGGTGATTCAGGTTTTCTCCCACATAAAATTGGAAGTATCTTGGCGACATTTCGACGAAATCTTATTCATCATTTTCAGGCTTGTGTCGTCGGCTTTGTGCTTCTCAGAGTTTGCTAAAATACACCATACGTATTCAGAGATACGTATGGTGCCCAATCTCCTGAAGTCCTGAAATACCCTTAAGACCTTGTTGTGTTCCCAGATCTGAGGTTAACTTTATTTGTGTTTTCTCCATTGCATTTTGTTGTCAATGTTATTTTTAGTTTGGGTTGTCACATTTTGTTTCATATTGTTATTTTTTAAAATGTGTATCTGGATGTTGTAAGTCACTCAGAGGCTGTTGGAATGGGTTGACACATTAATAAGAATTTATCTCCCACAAATAATTATGATATGGTGAGGTGTAATTTGCAGAAACCCATATCAAATTAGCCATCATTTGGGTCAGCAAGAACCACTCCAGGTGTTTGAGTTCTTGGACATCTGATGACAAATAAGGGACAGGACTTTGTTGACTGAGCAATCAAAGCCAACAGCTGCAGGACTACTGGAAGAATAGATGTTTAGCAAAATATGCCTTGGGGGAAATCCCCAAACATCTGGAGCACTACTCCTACACTATTAGCACAAACAAAATCATTGTTAGTCAATTGCAAAAGGCAGTTTTATATAAAAGCATATATCCTGTGACTATACCTTTAACACCATCAGTCAATTACATCTGCCTATCCTAGGTCCTGGGAAGGACATGATGGGTGAAAAAAATGACAAGTTTAGTCTAAACATATGGCTGACTTGTGCTTTTTCAAGAGATAACTGGACTTTTCTCGTTTTTCTTTGAAGACGTTTTGCTTCTCATCCAAGAAGCATCTTCAGCTTCTTGGATTAGAAAATGTATTCAAAGAAAAAACTCAAGAAAGTCCAATTGTTTCTTGAAAAAGCCCCTTTGGGTCAACCAGGATCTTGATAACTGAAAATCTCCATAGATATAGGCTGACTTGTTGAACAACCATAAAAGCCAGCACAATTTTGATCCAGTAATAAAAAAATGTCACATTTATAAAACCCACTTTAGCACCTGAAAATATACTTGCAAATGGAAAGAAAGCTCATGGAGCTATCCTTGGATAATCCAAAGCTTTTCCTGGCAGCAAAACACACATAGGATTAATAACTGCAGCTGATGCCATGGAATCATTGTGCAAGGTTCTGAAGGGACTTGGGGCAGATCCACTGTTCCATATGAGTGTGGGTACATTTGTATGAATCTATAAAACAACTACGGTGGGAAATGGAAGGACGAGCAAATGTGCTTTTTTACTAATGAAGGTGTGTGAAGAAGTATTTCAACTTCAAGTTCTCATTTGACCCAGGAATGGAAAAGCTAACAGAATCCATGTGTTGCAAAATGAGATTATCCCAAAAGACTGCATATATTGAAGGGAAGGCATTTTCTCTACATTGCCTTCTTTTGCTGATAATTTCAATCAGTAATTCTTTATGTCACACATATCTTGACTGTGACCAAAACAACATTTGTTAATTAGCAGGCAGATTTGTTCCATGTAGAAACTGATCCGAAAGGGTTTTTTTTCCTCTCTTTGGGGAGAGGGGGTGGTAGGATAGGGAGCAAAGTATCTATTTTTCAGCAAACTTTGTATTTTCTCCTCTCCCCATTTGAAAATATAGAGCATGTTCCTTAGCTTTCCATTTATTTGTGTTCTCCTTTTCAAATTAAAATACAAACTTCTCCTTTCTAGAAAAACAACAGTGCTCCAAAAATAGCTGGAAAAAAAAACCAGAAGCAAAGGTGGTCCAATAAAAAAGTATCCACAAGAAGCAGAAGGGAGTTTATACAGGTTATCAAAATGGTGGAGACCTCTCTTGGGCACCACATAATATAACAGAGCTTTTATGAGAATTTGACAAGCATTTTTTATTTTTTCACCCAATATTTACCACCAAAAAAAGAGTTGCTTTCTTACATTCAGTATTTGTTATCTTTTTAAACCATACCTGCTGCTAACAAGTCTTCTAAGAATATTCAACTTGTTTATTTTGTGCATTCCAGACTTTAACAAGAAGGGGGTTTTTTGCATGGTATTTTTTCCAGTTTAAATATGACTTTCATAAACATTATTTGTAAATTTCATTAACCTGAAGCCCTGTCCTCCAAAAGAGCCTCAGTTGTTGGTCTAAAGTTATATGAAACCATATACTGTATTCTCTACAAAGGGGATAGAATAGGATTTTCTCCTTCTGGAGAAGGCTAAGGTTAAAAACTTTGCTAAAATAAAATGGTTTTTCTCTGATTTTCTACATGATGAGGAATGCCACATTACAGCATACCAGGATCAGAATCTGTCCACAGAGACTATGAATTTGGCTCACAAATCACACACTGTATGCCTTAATTCCCTATGGCAGGATATAGGACTTAGGCTGATTATCAGCAGACATAGTAAGAAATCAGCCTTCCTAATTAAAAAAACAAACTGCAATAAGTGGAAGGAAGGAAGGAAGGGAGGGAGGGGCTTTCTGCCCAGAAGTTTCAAAAGGTTTCAAAAATAGAATATGGAACAACTTATCCTCAGTGGTGCATATTCTTGTCTTTCTTCACTGGATTTTATTCTACAGGTGAACAACAACACAGCTAGGCTGATAGAAGTCAACACGGCTAGGTCATAGGAGGAGTCAAGTGAGGACCTTGTATGGCCACAAGTGACATCATTTTGAACTTTCCCAAGATCCATGAAGCCTGTAGCTTTATCTGGTCATTCCCAGTAGAAGGCAAACATTCTGGTGAGATTCTTATAACATAGGTGGAAGATAATAAAGTAACTGACTTTTGTTATCCACCAGTAATCTGGTTGCTTACTTCTGACAGACTGGCACACAACTATCATTGGGACTGTCATCTTGGCTGTTAAGTAAAGTGGTTGCTATGTAAAACTGTTAACTATCCATCAAAATAGAGCTGGAAGGGACCTTGGAGGTCTTCTAGTCCAACCCCCTGCTCAAGCAGGAAACCCTATACCATTTCAGACAAGCGACTGTCCAGTCTTTTCTTTAAAAAACTCTAGTGATGAAGCACCTACAACTTCTGTCAGCAAATTGTTCCACTGGTTAATTGTTCTCACTGTTAGGAAGTTTTTCCTTAATTCCAGATTGCTTCTCTCCTTGATTAGTTTTCACCCATTGTTTCTTGTCTTGCTTTCTGGTGCTTTGGAAAATAAATTGAATCCCTCTTCTTTGTGGTAGTCCCTTAAATACTGGAATATTAATATAACGTCATCCCTAGTTCTCCTTTTCTGTAGACTAGCCACACCCCATTCTTCATATGTCTTTGTCTCCAGGCCTTTAATCAACTTAGTTGTTCTTCTTTGCACTTTTCCCAAAGACTCAACTGCACTTTTTCCAAAGATTTTGTAATGTGGTGACCATATGCTTAGGGTCTTATTTCAGCTTTCCTTTTCTTTGCAGACATGTGAAGATCGCAAATGTGAGGACTGGCCACAAGGTTAATTTTTTTATCTCTTACAATTATACATTATAGTTATGAATGGTCACTAAACAAGGCAGTCACTTATGGAGGACTGTCTATGTTTATTACATTTATATGCTGTCCAACTCCAAACAACTCTATTGGGTTTCAAGAAAAAAACAGCTTTTAAAAAATGCAAGAAACACAAATTGAAAAAAAAGATGGCAAAGACAACAAGAACTGACAGGAACAAAAGGAAAAGGAAACAAACCCTCACAATTCAAGGGGGCTTCATTCACCCTTGCCAAAGGTCTGGGATAAGAGCCAGATCTTCATGATGTTCCCTTTTGAAACAACAGCAGGATGGGGGGGGACATCTGAATCTCAAATGGAGTACATAGGGATTTCAGAGGAAACCTCATTCCAGAGGAGAAGCACTGCAGTGTGATTCCAAGGGCCTGATCAATGATATTGCAGGGAACTGAGTGCCAATTCTGCCACATCAAATCAAGGCAGATTCTATAGGAGATGAGTGGTACCTCAAGTAACCAGCTGCATTGCATGAAAGGCTTTATAGGTAACAACCAGTATTCTGAATCGCAACCATTATAGCGTTTTATGTTCTGAAAAGACTATGCAAATAATTTGGCTCCTCAAGCATTAGATTACCTTTATGATGAATTACATTATCCAATTCATTGATAAATAATCCAAAATTTTTAAAGAAAGCAATATATGGTTTTTTATTTATTTTTATTTATTTTGTCAAGCAATTATAAGATTACAGGTATAAGTATATACATGAAATGGATACATATAAGAAAAATAAAACAAAAAATAAAAGAAACAATAGGACAGGGACGGTAGACACGTTGGTGCGCTTATGCACGCCCCCTACAGACTTCTTAGGAAAGGGGTGAGATCAATAGTCGGCAATCTAAGTTTTGGGGGAAGAAACCACAGAGTCAGGTAGTGTTCCAGACATTGACCACTCTGTTGCTGAAGTCGTATTTCATGCAATCAAGTTTGGTGCGATTAACCTTGAGTTTGTATCTATTGTTTGCTCTTGTATTGTTATGGTTGCAGCTGAAGTATTCATTGACAGGTAGGACATTGCAATATATAATTTTATATACTATACTTAGATCAGACCGAAGGTGGAGTAGTTCTAGATTTTCTAGGTCTAGAATTTCAAGTCTGGTGGCATAAGGTATTCTGCAATGAGTAGAGAAGTGGAGAACTCTTCTTGTGAAATATTTGACATTTATTTATTTTTTTTATGTTTTTATCTCCTAATAAGGCATGTCTCCATTGTCTTCTGTTTTGTTAAGCTACAATATATTATGTTTCATCACTTAAATACTGATCTATGACTGTAATAAAATTTTAATTTAACCATTGCATCATCAGTACAGTAACTTGAAAAGTGGAATAACCACGAAGTAACACTTAAAGGCCCTGTCACACTGGCCGACGGATACAAAACTTTTGTAAAAAGGACACAGTGGATGAGAAAAATGTTCCATCCGTTGTTATCCGCTCTCAAAAGGGGCAAAAATTTGCATAAACCAGAGCAGACAACACGGAAAGGAACGGACGGGGGGAGGACCTAGGGTGGATGGAAAGCGGATGCTCCACGGAAGCTAGCGGATGGAACAGATGAGAGCAGATGGCACATCCGCAAGGCTTCCGGGAACGCAGCAAAGCGGACGCGGAATGGAAAGAGCGGATGCCGAGCGGATGAAGCGGATGCACAGTGGATGCCGAGCGGATGAAGCAGATGCCTAGTGGAAGCCTAGCGGATGCCTAGCGTTCACTGCGCATGCGGGGAGGATGCATTGCATCAGCCCCGCAATATAAAGGGAAGCAGCTCCCAAGCAGGTCACCTTCTGAGGAAAGACCTGCTTCCAGACACAGCTCTCCAGCCAGCCAGCCAGCCAGCCAGCAACCCAACAACCATGGGGAAGAAACGGAAGCCTCTGCCATCTGCTGCCAGCCCTGGCAAGAGGGACAGGGCCACCCTCCATCCCCTGGCCCTGACTTTGCTTCTGCTGGGGCTTCTGCTGCCCGGCCTCGATCTTCTGTGTCTGGGGCTTCTGCTGATGCTGCTTCTGGAGGTGGTGCTTCTGCTGATGCTGCTTCTGGAGGTGGTGCTTCTGCTGGTGCTTACTCTGCTGATGCTGCTTCTGGTGTGGTGCTTCTGCTGATGCTGCTTCTGGTGTGGTGCTTCTGCTGGTGCTAACTCTGCTGGCACTGCTCCTGGTGCTGGCTTCTGCTGGTGCTTACTCTGCTGGCACTGCTCCTGGTGCTGGTGCTCTGCTGTGGGCTTACTCTGCTGTGCTGCTCCTCATCCTGCTGTCCTGCTGGTGCTTACTCTGCTGGCGCTGCTCCTGTCCTGCTGCGTCCTGCTGGTGCTCCTGGTCCTGCTCAAGCTCCTGGTCCTGCTCGTGCTCCTGGTGCTGCTGGTCCTGCTGGTGCTCCTGGTGCTCCTGGTGCTGCTGGTCTGCTGGTCCTGCTTTTGCCTGCTACTGTTTTGTGCTGCTGGTGCTGGTGGTCGTGGTGGTGTGGAGGAGCAGCCCCTACAACCTCGAAGCCCCTCTGATGAGGGCCCATATGGCCCTGCCAAAGGGAGGAATAGGCAGATGCATGAACGGGAGAGGAGGCAATACAACAAAGAAGAGGAACATGAGGAGGAGGTGCTGGAGTGGCTGAGGGAGAACGAGTATCTATGGCGGAAGGCGAACAGGTCTATCGCGACACCAAAAGGAAGCAAGCTGCTTGGAGAGAGAAGGCGGAGAGCCTGGGCTTACACTTCAGAGGTGCTCCTCGGCTGATGGAAGCATATGCACACCTAGTACGGGAAGCTGCACCTCAAGAAATCTTGGTCAGGCCGCGGTCAAGCTGACGGACAGAGAGACCTACGTGATGGCCAGGTGCAGCTTCTTGGAGGGTGAGATCCGCCACTGAGGAGCAGCCCCTCTCACAACCCTCTATCTCAGGCAGCCTCTGAGAGCCAGTCCTCTTCTGGCAAAGAGTCAGCTCCTGTGTCCAGGCAGAATTCTGTGGAGCGTGCCATGATGGAGACCCCCCCGACAGCTGCACTACCCATGGCGGAGCGTGTGGAGGACCCCCTGATGCAGTGGAAGAGGGGAGATGGCACTTCCACCACAGCCCAACCCGCATCCACCCCCAGCTCCACCTCCACAGAAAGGCAGAGAGGCAAACCAGAAGGGCAGAGCCCACTGTCCTGCTGGAGATAAGAGATACCATCAGGAGCAGCATAGATCTCCTCTCTCAGTTGGTACAAACCGCCGCCCCATCCTCCAACCGAAAGCCCTTCCTCACCTATGTCAACCAGCGACCTCATGAACATGGTGGAACCCCAGTACCAGCTGGTGAAGGACAGGATCACCAATCTTCTTCACAACCCTCCAGACCAAGATGAACCTGATCCCACCCAGTCCAGGCCTGCTCCTCCACCCCAGGTGATGTCATTTCCCTTTCAAGGCTTTCCATAGGCCCTACCCTACCAAGGTTACGGCTACCAGGAGGTCCAGCAGCACAGGCAGCCCTTCCCAATCCAGGCACAGTACATCGGACGCCACCGGTGCCACTGATGCCACCCATGCCACCCATGCCACCCACACCACCGATGCCACCCACGCCAGTCCTCACCCAGCTGCAGACCAGACAGCCCCATGACACTGCTCCTTCCTCCACCCACAGCCAAGCCCGGCCTCAGTACATCTGTCATCGGTATTGGGGCTGACACCCCATGTCATGGAGGAAGGGGCTCTCAAATCATGGGGCTGAGCCAGCTGTCTGAGAGCTTCCTCAACACACCATCCCCTGTTTGTCCTCTCGGGGCCAGGCACCCCAGTGGCGCTTCAGACCAGCACTCCAGGAGCAGCCACCTCCACAGCACCTGGACCGTTCACCCCTGAGACTGGGCACGCCTCCGAGTGACCCAGAAGAGTGCCAGAGACTGGTGGCTACCTGTTGACTTTATTTTTGCTTTGGACACTTGACTTGGTCATTTTTTTTTACAGCTTTTTATTAATCAAGATTATCTTTGCTTCACACACTTGCTTCATTTATTTTAGTAAATAAAGTCTTGGTGGAAACTTTAGAAATGGTTTAAGCCTTTGCATGCTTGTGGGATGGGTAAGTGATGCAGTGGGATGGGCAGGGATATCTTTGGCATGGGTAATAGCTGTGGGATGGGCAGGGATACCTTTGATGGATAATAGCTGTGGGATAGATAAACCTCCAGTGCAAGCATAGTGGGACTGTATGGTCCACCCTCCCAGGTGCCACACCTATGGCCCTTTATTATCAATAATAAATGTAATCATTCATCCACACATGTCAACATAAACACAACTTTTTATTAAATGCCCTGTTCATTGTAGCCCACCCAACATACATGGCCCAATCTCATCAGTGTGATGAGACAGGCTGAAGGAAGCATCCATTAAATCATCTATCATCCTGTCTTGCACTCACTGCTCCAGCTGGGAGTTGCACCAGTGTCTCAGGAGATTGCGCTGCTTCTTCCCTTCACGTGAGGCTCTGTTGGGGCCTTGCACATCCTCAGTGTCTATCAGGTTTCGCCCTTGCCTCCATTCCCAGGTCCAGTCCCCATTGCCTTGTTGGTGGTCCATGAGCCTGTTCTGCAACACTGGTAGCGGAGTGCGCATGAGATTGTGCAGGATGCAGCAAGCTTCCACGATCCTCCTCACAGTCTCTGGTGATGCTGCATGTGGTGAGAAGTACCTGGAACCTGTTGGCCAGGATGCCAAAGGTGTTCTCCACCCCCCCTTGCCCTGGACAGCCTGTAGTTGAAGATCCTCTCTTCATGGGTGAGGTATCTGGAAGTGTAGGGCTTCATGAGGTAGGTTCTGAGGGAGAAGGCGTCATCCCCCCCATGAAGTAGGCACATTTTGTGGTGTCGTTGGGCAGGGGTCTGGATCTGGAAAGCCCATGATGAAGTTGCATTCCAGCCCCTCCTTGAGGTGACTGGCGTTGTATACCTGGGCATCTGAAGATGAGCCGTTGCCTGAACATTGATGTACATAACTTGTAGTCAGCATCAACCATGGCGAAGAGGATGATGCTGAAGAAGCCCTTGGAGTGAAATAAGTGGACCCTGACTTGGCTGGAGCTTTGCAGGCCACGTTCTTCCCATCTATGGCTCCAACAGTGTGGGGGAAGTTCTACCTCTGATACCACTTCTCTGCAACTTTCTTCCAGCCTTCTTCAGTGGAGGGGCACTGGAGGAGCTCCTCCAGGTATTCTTGATGATGGCCTGCACCACTTCTCTGACCACAATGCTGATGATGTTGTGTGGCACCCTCCAGCCGTACTTCATGCTCCTGTTGGGGGTCCCTGAGGCCAGGTGGCGTAGAGTCAGTGCCACCTTGTGCCCAGGGTCCAGGCTGGGCCGGAAGTTGGTGCTCTGCTTGGTCAACCTGGTTCTCAGCCCCACAACTTAGGGTACCCTTAAAGGGTCTCAGCTCCACAACTTCATCAAACTTGGCTGGAGGCATCCTCATGAAGTTCTGGAATGCACGAGAGTCTTCGTTCCTCAGCTCCAACATCAGCTTGTTATACAGTCCATACTCTGCCTCTTTCCCGATCCATCTTCGGACCCAGACACTTCTTGGCCACCTCCTTTCTTCCCGTAGAACAGTTGAAAGAGCCTGTAGATGGCTTCGCACTGTTGCAGAACGATGGTGGCTACCAAAAGTAGTGTGTTACGATCCATGGTGGACATCAATGGATGCTGTGGAAGAGCAAGAGCCAGATGAAGGCTGCAGAGGTCTGCACAGCAGGGCTGCTGGACTGAAAGTGAGATCCAGGTGAGTTGCTCCCCCTTTTTATAGGCAATATAGGTTTTCCACTATGGTCCTTTTGCATCCTCTAGCATCCTCTAGACATCCTTAAAATCTGAGATAGGTCCCCTCTGCGAACGTTTTTTCCATTTTAAATGCTTTCTTTGCGAGCTGCATCCACTTTCATCCTTTCTCGTCGTGCTACTAACGCTGCGCGTCCATTCCGCGTCCGTTTCGCTTCTTCTCTGTGTCCGTTTTCTGCTGGAGCGGATTTGAGTTGCGCGGATACGTAGCGGATGCCTAGCGGATATAGCGGATGCGTAATGGATGACAACGGATGTAGAACAGATGTTCCCCGTATGCGTTGCGGATGCAGAACGGACGCATTGGATACATTTTCTGCTCAAAAAGTTTTGAGCAGCTCAAAACTTTTTGAGCGGATGGAACCTCAGTCGACGGATGCTGGACGGATAGAGAGGATGAAAAACGTAGGCAGTGAGTACAGAACGGATGAATCGCGTTAACCTACGGATGGCAAGTGTTTCTCTCCATTTTACATCCTCTTTCCATCTGTTGGTGCAGTGTGACATGGGCTTAAGTTATGTGATTTAGGAAGTTCCAGCTAAAAAGAAATAGACGCTGGTTTGCTTACGTTGACCTAATTTAAGGCAAAGTTTCAGGAATACCATCACAACATTTTAAAATATTATATTCTGAATTGCATATACTGATATATCCATCCTGACAAAAACAAGAGAGTTCTCATGTCCTGGTAAGTGACATGTTGAATCGATTTCTGACAAATAGAAGAATCTGATTCTGGAATTTCATTCTTTCCTTCTTTATTTCTAGCCTGTTTTCCAGTATTAACCATGTCATTTTCAGTCCTCATACCGATTCAGCACAAATTCATGTTCCTGAATTATAACAAACTCCCACTGCAACTAAGAAATCCCTATTTCACTAGATATAGATCATGGACTTTCAAGGGATTTTTTTTCCCACTTCTAATTAAAAAAAAACTGGTAAGAGTTCATTAAAAAGTTCTATTAAATGTATGGAATAAAAATGAATAGGGAAGGGAAATAAAGTCTCATATCTCCCAGATTGATTACTAAGGGCAGTATGAATTCAGGTTGCCCCTTGAATATATACTCAGAAAAGACAAGATGGTTATCCATGGGGAAGGAAGAAAGTTTTATGTAAGACTGGTCTCCGTGAATGTTGTCTTTGATATCCCAAAACATGCTTCTTGCCTTTGCACTGTGCTAATCATTGTTTTCAACCTCTCCTTCCAATCTATAGTCTTTTTGCTTATACTTTCCTCACTTTCAATCCTACAGGAGATGAATCTTTCAACTGGTAGGCAATGCATTTCTATCACCTGAATAGAGACTTCTGATTTACAAAATATCCACTGGGACTAGAGGTAAAGCAGAAGAATGCAGCTTGTTGCAAACTCATTGAGCATACAGATTGAGCATATAATAACTACTTGATACATACAGAAATTCTGCTCTTGGAATCTCCTGCAGTTCAATGATTCACATTTGATAAGCTTAAACTTTTATGCAAAAGGAAGTTAAGAAAACTATGTCATGATTCACCCTGTCAATATTTGTCAAAATTAGTATTAAAGTAAAACAGCAACACCAGAATAAAGAAACAGAAATAACAATAAAGAAACCATCTGTGTAGTTTCTAGAATAATGTATTTGAGATATTTCTTACCTTAATACTGTGTGAACACCTATAAAGGTGAAGATAGTAATGACTAATCTTCATCATGTTAACAGTGTGACTAATTTTCATCATGTTAACAGTGTGAAGGGGAAGAACATTTTTCCTATTGGAAAAAGAAAGTGAGATGAGGCATATGGTTTTTGGAAGGGGCCATCTGATTATTAAAGATTTGGGTAAATATTTCTTTTCTTCTGTCACCCTCTTTAATGATTTGTCAATGCCACCTCTGCCATTTTCATGTTATTCAAATTTTAGTCGGTCTTAAAGTTTTCTAACTGTTCTTGTTGCCTAAATACTGCATGTGCTAGAGCACCCATTCATGTAGCGGCCTTAAAATGTTGATACCATTTCTAAACTTTAGTCATAATCATATTTGTGCTTGTGAGCATTTTCTTCTGGCTCTGATCTTCCCAGAATCCAGCTTCTCAGTGTTCAGGTAACATGTCCTGTATGGGACCTTATGCAAAATTGCTGCTTTACTTTTTTCACTTTCATTTACAGCTTCCTCATTTTTTCTCAGTGGTGCAAATCATAGATTAGTTTACTACAAGCAAAAATCAAAAAAACAAAACAGCAGCATTGTTTTGTCATTCTGGAAATTTACTTAGCACTTTATTTTTTTCACCAATATCATGCTTAGCAATTTACTTCTCAATTCCAAGGATACACTTGGGCAATATTTTAATTTCAACAAGATCAGACATTGTGGTTGCTTTCCTGAAACTCTTTTAAGAAGGATTTATTAGCACTAAACCTCCAAGATACTGTATTCAAATTTTGCAGATTGTGGAAAATAAATTCATGGACAAGAAGTGTCCTGCAGATATTAACTTTCACTTCATTTGTCTTCCTCACTGCAAATACTTTCTGGTCTGATTCTGATACCTCTGTCTTGTCCACTTATATGGGATATAAGCCCACTGAGGCTCACCATGATAGAAAAAAATAACGTTGCCAGCCTCCCTAATGATGACAATGGAAAAATGTGTCCTGTTGCTATCCCTAAATTTCACATTTTCCTAAGCAGGTTTTCCTTGTGCCTGATTTGATTAACCTTCACATTTGTCCAGAGGGCAGTGTAATTTAAAGACAAGTGGTACAGCCATATGGCTGAAGTATAACAGGTTTGGATGACTTCACAGCTTGGATGGGAGACTGCAGGAACAGTCCATGAATATTGTCATGCTGGGAGAAAGTGGGAAGAAACAGTGGGAAAGCTGGGGATGACCTCTTTGAAAACTTACCTCAAAATGGCAACTTGGCACAGCTGGGTAGAGTTCTGTGGAAATGTGCCTTAAATTCACTATAACTGAAGTTGGGATATTCCTATTATGCATAGTTTCCAAGATTTTGTGTTTACCCCAGACTAGCATGAGAGACATTAATGAAATCTGCATCAGTCTAGCTACTTACTTGATAGGCAGGACTTTATAGGACCACTTAAAATAAGAACATATACAAGGCTTAGTTTGTCGTACTAATTTGACCTGCTGTTTTCATGTTGCCTCCAAAACTGTAAACAACAAATTTATTCCTTCTTTTAAGAAGATTTTTAAAATATTTTACTTTTCTGCAAGCTGCTGCAACAATTCTTTGAACGTGTAGGCTCACTTAAAATAAATATATGTTTTAAATAAACAATCATGCACACTGGGTACAATATAAGGCACAATTCTTTGCAGAGCAAAGCTTTTCTTTGCCAATGTGACAATTAAAGCCCAGACATTTTATTCAGCCTAACACTCTTTTTCTATAGCAGTCTTTCCTAAACTACTGTTTTCTGGTGGCATGAAGATATCAGCTCCCAAAATGAAATTATTAAATATCATGAAAAGAACTAATGATGAAATATAATTATCAATACTAGGCACCTTATTTATAGCCATAATGATTTCAAACACATCTATTTAGTCACATAACATATTACTTCCATTATTATGTATCCTTCGTGACCCATATTTTCTTATCATCATCATCCTGAGGAAAGCTCGAGGGTTCTGTTCTTTGAAATTCAAATGTTTTCTTAAGGCAAATTTTGGGTTTTGCAGCAGAGTTGAGCTGTCCTCTTCTTTTCTAACGAGCTACTTGTGCATTGGTGTCCCCAATCAGTGTAAATATTGTTTAAGATTAACATAGCGGTTGGCATACCATAGAGGAGAGACCACCAGCAGAGCATTAAACAAGTACAGATGTGATCGTCAAGCTGAAAATGAAGACATTCCTGAAATATAAGCGTGCAATTGCAAAGGTATCTGAGGCTCAAAAGTTGTCATGTGAGGGGGGGAAGAACCTCTGACAAATGGCAATTCTAAATAAATAAGTTACATTGAGAAAATGCAGAAACTCACTCACTAAATTACTGACATTCATTGTTGTGAATTGTAAAGAATGACATTATTTTTATTTTCATTAAAGTTTAACTGATGTGCATTTGCAGCCTATTTTTATATGGCCAAGCATTTCACGGCAATATTAAAAACTAAAGTCCAACAATTAAAAAAAATAGTACAATAGATAATGTAATTTAAAAAAGAAAAGAAAATGCATTTTACCCCAAACAAAGAAAACCAATTTCTACACTAAAATGACTTTCCAAAAAATAGTGCTCTCTGTGGGCTCTAAGTACAATTCATGGAAGCTCCCAGTTCATGAAAGTTGCTCATGACATGACAGGAATATTCTTTTAGCACTATCTGAACTTATGACTGCATTTGGAGCATGTACCCTCAGCTTAGATTTCAGCCATAAATGATTAATGTTCACCTGTGAACAAACTCTTCAATGTTATTCTTTCTCATATCTCCACTTTGTTGCAAATCTGGGTATCTGTATGACCATCTAGTCAAGTGTAGAATTGACCTGGAATATTCAGAGAGAAGGGCTCTGTTGAGTCCAGCCCCAAATGAATTTAAAGGAGGAGGAACAGATATAGATAATCAGAGTTGGACAGGACCTTGTAGGTCATCTAATCCAACCCCCCGCCCAAGCGGGAGACAAGGAATAAGTATACACTGTCTTTTTTCTGGGGCATCCTCCCTCCTGAGATTTGAAAGGATTTCTCCTTGACAGTTTTTTAGAGCAGTGTTTCTCGACTTTGGCCACTCAAAGATATGTGGACTTCAATTCCCAGAATTCCCCAGCCATCTTTGGAATTCTAGAACCTGAAGTCCATACATCTTCAAGCAAAAAACACTGTTCTAGAACATCCTAAAGATGGAATTCTTCCAGAGGGCTTCCAATGATTACTGGTATAAAATGCTGGGCTTTAGTGGAATGTTTATTCATTACATTGGATTTAACATAATTCAGTCAGATTTATTGAACTATTTATCTTAAAGATTTAAAACAAAAATTGTGAACTGAACACTATTTTGAGCCGATGTTGTACATTCAACAAGTTGCAATATTATTTTTACTGTGTAATGCTTTCTCTGTTCTTATTTTTAAATCGCAAGTCATTTTTTCCATGTCCAAATCAAACTGTTTTTGAAATTTTTGTGGTATATTTCATACTGAATAAGCTTCAGATAACATTTGAAACCAACTTCAATAAAAACAATTAAATAAACAATCAATAATGAATTGTATTTCCAAACTAGGACTGTAAATAAATAAAGTTCATTTTAAAAGGCTGTCTAGAAGGCTATTATTCATCAAATTCCTAGGTGTGATTTTTCCATACAAATTAATATGTTTTTGAATTTCTAGGGAATTTCTTGAGTACATGAAAAGGCTATATTTTGTCTACAACCCATTCATGTGCCAAACACTTGAAGGCTGTTGCCAAAAGTTGTCAAAAGCCAGTCCAGGGCATTTGCAACCAGCTGAGCACCTGAGTCTTAATGGAATCATCTTCATATGTACAAAACATCCTGTATTAAGAGAACAGCCCATTTTAGAAAAAGTATAGACCCATCACTAATGCCCACTCATGAAGAATAACAGGTGGAGGAAATGGCCAATATTCATTCCAAATTATCAGTAACAAAACTAGTTGTGACATATTTTTTCTACTTATATCATTCCTGCTTTCATGATTATAGAAGCCCTGAATAGAGCTGTTAAGTCACACAGTTGACTTAAAGTTGACCAAAGCGCCAATATTATTAAGCAAATGTTCATAAAGTGTAATTCTTACGTGCAATATACTGTTGAAAGAGTATGATAAACCAGATCTGAGAAAAATACGTTTCTGTTATTGGTAAAGAAAGTGTTCCTCTCATATTTTGTTGTTAAGATGGATAATCTCTGAACCAATAGTTAGGTTTTTTTTTCTTCTGTACCAGGTAGATGCTGTACCTTCTAAGTCTTTTGTTCACTTCTACATATATTTTTAAGCTTTTGCTGATGATAAGGAGAAGAAAATTGGCAAGGAACAATAAGGAAGAGTGTGGGAGAAAAGTACCTCTGATTCTGCCAGCTTTTTTTTTTCTCTGATTCTGCCAACAAGCATTATGCAGGCCCCTGCATGAATAGATGCACTGAATGTGGTATCTTGAAGTTTAATGAACTACATCTTCCAACATCCCTCTCCATTAGCCGTGATGAGTGAAGCAGCAGGGAATTATAGATCGGCAAATCTCTGGAAGGCCACACATTGTGTACTCATGTTCTACAGATGATGTTTATAGAAAATTTTCCTTGATGGAATTTCTTTCCACTCTTGCATACAAAAGACTGATTTTCATATACATGGAAAAATAAGGAGAGAAGTCCCTATCCAGTTCTCTCTTACACACACACACACACACACACACACACACACACAGACAAAATGTCCAGCAGAAACCAGAACATAAGACTTGACATTTGTGCCACAGTTTGTGCTGTAGTGAAGTGATAAAATTATTGGACTTGAAAAGAGCTCTAAATCAGGATTGTAAAGTATTCAGTTTGATTCTGTGTGACTAAGGTTTAACTTGTTTAAGACATGTTATATTGTTTTATTGCAAACATGTATCATTCTTTTTCCCTTTTTTATTTTACTTGTTTCTGCTTCTTACTGTTTCTAATTATATTCAGTTTTGGATTTTATTTTTGCTTCTCTTTTTTCTGTTATTAATTAAAACAAAGAAAATGGATTTGCATTGTGGCTATTGTGAGACAACATACAAGATCAGACTCATGTAAGCAACAAGTAGACAAGCTTGTTGCCAACAAGCTTTTCTTGGTTCTTTTTTTTTAAATATATACTTGTATGTATAATGTAAACCTAATTTTATTTTATTTTTATATTTTAAGCACCTAGAAAGGAGAACCAAGAGTGAAATGTAACTCAGACACATGGACTGGTCCAGACATATTAATTGGAGATTCAAAGCTATCCTGCCTCTCTACTCATCTGAAATTAATAAAACACATACAATTACATGATGGTACAGCTCAGACAGCAGCCCAGGGCTCAAGTTAATCAAAAGAGCACATGTTGAATGCACACAAGTTAGTTAGGGTTAATCCACTGAAGATGATCTCCCCCTGGTTCTAATTAATGCAGGTGATAGATTGCAGAAGGAGAAAATAGGAAGGAAGGATAATGCTGTCCTGATGGAGAGTCATACATTTAATTGAATTTGCAAGACTATTCTTGGGGGCAAATTTTCCATTTAGAACTGAGACTGCAGTCTTAGGGTGTTTCATGCAGGAAACCTGAAACCCAAAATGTTCGAGAAAGATAGAAATAAAATTAATCAGTACCATTACACATGCAAACGAAGGGTGGAAATTAATAAATGGTGCTGTTCTCTTGGCATAAACCTGTTGTGTCACTCCATAGAAAACTGTCCCTGAATTTTAATGCCATAACTTGGAATTTTAATACATAAAATGTCAGTGGTATCATTTTCTCATCTCCTGCTCAAGATTTCAAGAGAGTATACGAAAGCCAATCCAACTGATTTGGTGGGGTCCACAATTTTATTCTTATATTCTCAATCCTAAAATTAATTCTAATTGGTGGACATGAGAGGGAGGTGAGGGCAAGACATCTAGATCCATGTTTCTCATCCCAGCAACTTTAAGATTTACTGCTTTTAATTCACAGAAGGTAGCCTAAGAGTTGAATTCTGGGAAATATGCACATCTTTAAAATGTTGAGATTAAGAAACACTGATCTAGAGCAGGAGGCCTCTAACTTTTGAAGCCTGGAGGACTTTAACTCCCAGAATTCCCCAGCCAGCTTTGCTGGGGTGGGCCAGGGACCAAAGGTTGGTCCATGAGAAAATTTTAGTGGTCTACAGAGAAATGTCCCCCACAAAGTACCCCACAAAGCAATTAATCCAGCTGCTGGCCCCCACCCTTTGGTTGAGCACAAACCTTGCCTTGAGTAGAGCCACACAAGCTGGAACTGGAGGGTAAGACCAATGGCAGGGGAGGGAAATCCGCCCTGGGGTGGCTTGCTGATGGTGGAAAAGTCGGTCCCATATTCCAGAGCTGCAGTAGTCACAGAACTGGCCCTTTGGTCATCCCAGAGCAGTTCCTCCAGTCCATGGCAGGCTGGTGCACCCAGGTGGAGCAGCTGCTTCAGGAAGACCAAAGGACCAGTCCTGTGACTACTGCAGCTCTGGAATATGGGACCAACTTTCCCACAAACGTCAGCAAGCTACTGTCACTCAAAATTCATATTAGTGGTTTGTGGGGTTTAAAATTATGAGTTTGGTGGTCCCTGAGGTCCAAGAGGTTGGCAACCCCTGCTCAAGAGAACTTCAGATGCTGGGAAAGCTGGTGTTGTTGGTCTAGATTTATCCCCTGTAGTGTTCAGAAATTTTGAGGAGCTCCAACCCTCTTTCTGAAGTGCAACAACCCTTTTGGTTTTCAAACTGTCATCATCACCCATAGCAGAAAATGTTATGCTCGACCATCACAGTTCTAAATTTCTTGGATGAAAAACAGAATTTAGATATATCATACTATAGAGGTAGTCCTCAACTTAGGACCACAATTGAAGCCATAATTTATGCTGCTAAGTGAGAAATTTGTTAAGTGAGTTTTGACCCATTTTATGACCTTTCTTGCCACATTTGTTAAGTGAATCACTGTGGTTGTTAAATTAGTAACATGGTTATTAAGTGAATCTGACATTCCCATTGACTTTGCTTGTCAGAAAATCACAAAAGAGGATCACATGATCCTGAGTCACTGCTGCTGTCATAAATATGAACCAAGTTGCCAAGCATCTGAATGTAAATCATGGGACCATGGAGATGCTGCAATGATCATGAGTGTGAAAAAAATGGTCACACAAATCACTTTTTTCAGTGCCACTGTAACTTCAAACAATCACTAAATTAACTGTTGTAAGTCGAGGACTACCTTACATAAATAGGGCCTTTCTATAGTAAAGGGAAAAAAATAATTCCTCTATAGAGAAATTATTGTGTCTGTCATCTGCACCCCATAACTGTCTAGTTTGGTTCTGCAACCCAACAGGACAGACACAGACTTCAGAGGATAATTAGGACTGCAGAAAAACAATTACTACCAACCTGCCTTCAATTGAGGACCTGTATACTGCACGAGTCAAAAAGAGGGCTGTGAAAATATTTACAGACCCCTCACATCCCAGACATAAATTGTTTCAACTCCTTCCCCCCAAACGATGCGAAAGAGCACTGCACACCAGAACAACTAGACCCAAGAACAATTTTTTCCCAAAAGCCATCACTCTGCTAAACAAATAACTTCCTCAATGCTGTTCAACTATTACAAAGTCTGCACTACTATTACTGTTAATCTTCTCATCACTCCTTATCACCCATCCTCTCCCACTTATGATTGTATGACTGTAACTTTGTCACTTGTATCCTTATAATTTATATTGACTGTTTCCTCGTATGATTTGATTGCTTATTGTACCCTATGATTATCATTAAGTGTCATAACTTATGATTCTTGACTCTTGATGAATGTATCTTTTCTTTTATGTATACTGAGAGTATTTACACCAAGACAAATTCCTTGTGTGTCCAATCACACTTGGCCAATAAAATATTCTAAGGTATTCTAAAATGACTTTCATCCAAATAAACACAGAAACTGCTTCTAAAAGCACCAATCAGATTCTTCCACTCCCCCATTCAATCCCAGAAGTGTTCAGGACTATGGTTGATACTATGGGAAAAACAATCTGATTTCCAAGAGCCTGACCAAGAAGAGGGATTGCATAACGATCCCTCCTTCGTGTCCAAGATCATTTAATGCTCTGAGCAGAACCCAGATATAGATCCCTTTTTGCTAAGGCTGGAAGTTTAGAAACATTTGCTGCATTCTTCAGTCACCCTTTCCTTTGAGTCTTTCCTACAGCAGGAAGCTTCACCCTGCTGTACAATAGAATCAGTTCTATTAGTACCCAAAAGCATCGACTATCGCTTTCCAGGTAAATTTATAGCACACAGAAACCCTCTGCCCCATGTATATCTACATCCAAGATGAATAAGACTGCTCATGCTTAACTAGTAACATAATGGGATCTTTAAAAATGTCATCCTACCACTGCCCAGATAAAAATCCCCAGAATCAAGCCCACTTAATTTTCAACTAAATTGGGTACCTTCTACTCTGTTGCCGAAAGCTTTTTTCATAACTTTATGCTTATATATTGCTAATGCGGGTAAGTTCTTTTGTTGCTGAACTTGTAACTTTTTGGCTGATAACTCCCCCGCTCCCACTTTTTTCATATTCTTTTCTTTGGGTCCTTTGTTTCAACTTTCAGAGTGTCTTATGAAAAGCTTTCAGTTTTCTCATGCATTATATGTATGGAAAGTGAAGCTGTTGAATAATTTGCCCTGTTTTTCAAGTTAGTGATATCTCCTTGTTCAAGTGGAGGTATCTGTTTCTGATTTATTAACATTTGATCCTCTGGTTTCCTGCCATTGATCAAGCCAAATACTCAGCTCAACTGATGAGTTTTATATGAAATCGGATATTCCAGGAAGAGGGAAAAGTGAGTCCTATTTTAATATTTTTCAATGCCCCAATCCATGGCATGCATAAAAAGCCAAAAATAATGGTTAAACAGTTTGGAAAAGGTGACAGAGAAAAAACACATTGATCCATAAAGTAGTTGGGCACTTGAGTCCTGTATATTGCGGATATGCCTTTATACCCTCGTACCAAAACATGGTCTTACTCTTCCACTGAGCGACTGTCTGCCATTCAATCCTGAGTCAAGTTGCGGTCAAGAAGGTCAGCTCTTTGGCAACATCTGCATCTGATCAGTTCACACAAAACAGAGAACCTTCCTTGTCTTCCTACCCTGAAGTACTTTAAGAGGCCTTCCATTACAATTCTTGATTCACTGCAAGTGCTCTCTCTGCCTCTGGAAAATTTCCCACCAACCTCTCAGGAATGGCTCAGATGAAAATCCTCTCTAAAAAAAATAAAACATTGGTCTGGAGCAGGCTGCCTTACTTTGTAGTTGCATTTTACTTCCCTCTTCCAAAGACTTTTTAAAAAAAAAACAAACCCACAACTTTATTAAAACACACTGTTAATTTTCTTACAAAGTCAACAGCTTTGTTTACTTCTACAACTTTCTGAGATAGATTCATTTGAGAGTCTGTCCCAAGATCAGACGCCTAAGCACCTCTAGCCAGCTGTCAGGCTTGGGGCTTCGCTGAATCAATATGTAATTATTGTTCTTGGCTTTCTTTCCTTTCCTAGATGCCTTTTAGAATTACAATGACCTACTGTAGATGGTTGTGAGAAATGAATTCTATTGATGTTATCAATATAAATTCTATATATCATATTATGTTACATTATATTATTTTATATTATTATAGTGTATCACATCATTTTGTATTGTATTGTATTATCAACAGTATTATATACTGTTGAGATTAATAATAAAAATGCTTGGATGAAAGCAGATTAGTTGATGGGTGAACTTAGTTCAGAGGTCTTTCAAATGTGGAAACCAGCTATTGCTTAAATATGAAACATGCAGATATCATTTTAATATAATTGTAAACGTTAATGTACAGAGTCAGTTTGGTAGAGTGTTTAAGGCATGAGGCTAAAAACTAGAAGATTATGGGTTCTAGTCCCATTTTCAGCACAAAGGCAGCTGGGTGATCTTGGATTGGTCATCCTAGGAAACAGGCAATGCCAAACCATTTCTCAAAAATCTTGACAAGAAAACTACAGGGACTAGTCTAGGAAGTCGCCAAAAGTCAACACTGACCAGAAGGTTCCCTCCAGTGATGGGATTCGATTTTTTTTTACTACCGGTTCTGTGGGTGTGGCTTGGTGGGCATGGCAGGGGAAGGATACTGTAAAATCTCCAGTCAGAGCTGGTATTTGCTGAATTTCCGTTACTGGTTCTCCAGAACTGAAAACTCAAAATTTCCGCAACTGGTTCTCCAGAACTGGTCAGAACCTGCTGAATACCGTCTCTGGTTCCCTCCCTCCCTCCCCTCCCCCTCCCCCCTCTCTGTCTGTCTGTCTGTCTGTCTGTCTCTCTCTCTCTCACACACACACACACACACCAATGTATCTCTACATTAATGTTTCCCTGTCTATTTCATTTATAGTGAATTACCAGTGAAGTGCCTTGGTGGCACAATAGTTAGAATGCAGTATTGCAGCCTAATTCTGCTGATTGCCAGCAGTTCGATTTTCAACATAGTTCAATGTTAACTCAGCTTTCCATCTTTCTGAGGTCTGTAAAATGAGGACCCAGTTTCTTGGGGGCAATACACTGAGTCTATAAACTGCTTAGCGATGCCTGTAAAGCACTATGAAGTGGTATATAAGTCTAAGTGCTATTGCTATTACCCCACTTCTGTTATTGTTGTCTATTAAGGGACAGGCTAATCTGTTGGTTTGGATTTTGTTCAGCTCAGCTGAACAAAATAAAGGGGCAGGATTTGATCACATAGGCATGGGGTCTATCTTGACATTTTGACACATATATACTACTTGCAGGGACCTCCAAGAGAAACAAAGGGCTGAGGCCAGAGTGCTGTCCTATCAACAACACACTGATAACTATTTTTCTCATTGAACATGAACATCTCTCATGCCATTACAAGAAAAAAATGGAAAAAATACATGAACATAGGGATCACTATATATACAGCTTCAACCTTAAACATTGCAGCATGCAGGACTTTATCATTTAATGAAAGCTTTTCTATAAACTGCACAAAAGCCTCTTATCAGATCTGCAATCCTGAATCTTTAGCAGCAGTCCTCCTACTCATGTATTAATCATGACATTCAGTTATTCTCCTGTTCCTCTTTCTACAACCATTTACAAAACTGCCTGTGAAAAAAAGAATTCACCTAAATCTGCATGTATTTTTATGCATATTTGTTCCAATATGCAATTTTTTATATATGCACATTCCTTGGAGGAGATTTTATTCTTTCCTGTGCACAGTTTAATGGGAACTGAGCTGTAGCAATTTTCTGGGAAAGGAATCTGGGAATCATGATGAACAGCTTGATAAAAATGTCATGCCAGATGGTATAAAAAGGCAAATTCCATACTTGGGATTTTTAGAAAGTAGATAGAATAACAGAGTTGGAAGGGACCTTGTAGGTCATCTAATCCAACCCCCTGCTCAAGCAAGAGACCCTATGCCAGGTCTGTCAAACTCGCGGCCTGTGGGCCGGATGTGTCCCATGCTGGCCAGGCCCATGCCCAGTTTAATGAAGGGGGGAAAGCATGTGACAATGCCGTGATGATGCAAGTTTGGCATCCCTGCCCTATACTATTTCTGACAGATGGCAGTCCAGTATCTTCTTGAAAGTTTCCAGTCCCACAGCTTCTGAAGGCAAGCTGTCCCATTGGTTGATTGTTCTCCTGTCAGAAAGTTTTTCCTTATTTCCAGGTTAAATCTCTCCTTGTTCAGTTTCCATCCATTATTCCTTGTTTGGCCTACAGGCACTTTAGAAAATAGCTTGACCCCTTCCTCTCTGTGGCAGCCCCTCAAATATTGGAAGACTGCTATCATGTCTCCCCTGGTCCTTCTCTTTACTAGACTAGCCAAGCCCAGTCCCTGTAACCATTCTTCATATGTTTTAGCTTCCAGTCCCCTAATCATCCTGGTTGCTCTTCTCTGCATTTTTTCTAGAGTTTCAACATCTTTTTCATAGTGTGGTGACCAAAACTAGATGCAGTACTCTCGGTGTGGACTTGCTAAGGTTTTATAGAGTGGTATTAGTACCTCACTTGATCTTGATTGAATCCCTCTGTTAATGCAATTTAGAATTGCATTGGCTTTTTTTGCTGCCACCGTGCACTGTTGGCTCATATTTAATTGATTGTCCACTAAGACTCCAAGATCCCTCTCACAGTTACTGCTTTGACAATCTCCAGAATAAGCAGTATGCTTTAAATGCTAGTTGTTGGGAAGAGACAATGGGAAGAAGCTATCATGCTCCACTTCACATTTGTGAACTTCTCAATTGCATTTAGTTTACCAATTTTTGATAAAAAATGCTGAGCTGAATGGTCTTATAATCTGATCCGCTAGCATTTTCCTTACATTTGCTTTTTTCCTTAAAATAAGCATTATATTTTTTAATTGCAAACTACAAAATATTAAGAGCAAAGAGTTCAGCAGGTAAGCATAATCTATCATAAATTCAGGTTTAGAAAATAGGATAATTCTTCTAATCACCAGCATCAGCAGCTATTAGTCTACTGTGATATCAATCAGGACAGTTATAAGATGAATCCAGAGATTTGATTTTGTACATCATTCATTCATATGACTCAGTCTATCCCTTCCCCTCCCCAAACCATTTTGTGCACATTAACGAAATGTTTCCTCCCAAAGTCAATCTCCTGTTCTTGTATGTATGATTGCATTAAGATTATTTGGGAACAATGTTCTTCCATTGCAGACCTTGTACCTAATTAAATTGCCCAGTAAATAATATTTGTTGATTATTGACTGAAGATATTAAAGCTAAAGTAATTTATATCAAGTGGAATAAAATGTGATGGTCAGTAAAGTTGATAAAACAAAGAAAATAAATAGTAAATGTCTTTTTTTTTAAGTGTCAAGAATAGCATAGTATAAAAATGATTCTTGATATATTTCTACATTTTTCAATTACACAGCAATAAAAGTTATTTTAATTTTATGCAGTTAAATTGAGAACAGGTAACACAATGTAATGAACAATGATCTTTGTTTAGATTTTAAAAGCAAGTTAAACCCTCTAATAAAGGATAAAAATGATAGAACTATATTCAACCAAAATAAAATTAAAAAGCTTAAAATTCTCTAGAAGCATTGTAAAAAAAATCATCTGGTGTTGAGAAAATGACAGTGTAAGAGAGTTTTTTCTTACCAAGGACATTGTGTAAAGAAAGTGCCACACTCAAGAAGGATATCTTCTTGAAAAGTCAATTCCTTACATTATTTTGATAAATTTAAATGGGGGAGGCCTCGAATAATCATCTCTGGGTCTGAGTTGATAGCATGGAAGAAGTTCCCTTAAAAAGGACTTCAAAATAAAAATATTAAAACAAGCCTTTTGAATCAGATCTAGAGGCAGAGTTATAACCAAAGCCAATGCAAAGCATGGTATGATTCTGCTCTCCCATTTAACAGTCTAGTTGCCCTACAGTACTTTAGCTTGATTACATTTTCCAGAGTAGTTTCAGAATTGCCTGAATTGGAGGCATGAATCCAATGTCACTGACTTTTCAGCACTTCATGACCAAGTCACCAGCAGTAAACTGTTAAATCTTTTATCTAAAGATTTAACAATTTTCTCTGGCCTTATCCCTCAGCCTACTCATTGTCTATCAAATTGATCAGATTGCTAATCTGAGATCACTTCCTTCTGCTTTTTTCCCCAGGCACACATGCTACTAAATTCTACACCTGGTAAAATGTTGCTAACTAGGTGCTAGACTTTGCATATCCCTGTAATGTATTTCCTGTAAATAGATTTCCTTTCTGTTGTAATTATGAAGTCTGCTTCATTGATCTGTCCTTGTGTTATCTCAGGAAAGTTCATAAGCATATGCAGAATGCTTCAACCTCCAACAGTCTTCACATGCAACATAAAGCAATAATTTCAAATCAGTTGTAACCAGAACCATTTCAAGGCTATTTATGGCCTGATTGGGGCATAATGAAAAAATAGCTGAAATGATTAAAAAAGGGGGTGGGGAAGTTGATGGGTTCCTTACTAGCGTGCAAATGAACCTTGTGAATTTGATCCCGGCACTAAAAAGACCCCTTCTTGCTCCTTTGTCAGTTCTCTATTTCTAGATTAACCTGTTTAAAAGTAAGATTAACATCTGTGTGGGTTTTTTTCTTTAATCTTTGTAGTTCTGCAGCAGTGTTTCTGACGTAGCCAAAACATCACTTTTCCAATTAAACAAGGGGAGTTTTGCATGTATCATAATGGTATTAACATTTTACATTAATAATCACTCAGTATGTGAACAATGATTTCCAGAAACATAGGTTCTAGTTAATAACAATAGAGTTGCATTATAATCACACTTCTTCTTAAACATCAAACTGTCAGGTGCTCTGAATATATAACATTGGATAAGTATCCTATATTGCCCAATACCTGGAAACATACATTGTATTTTAGATCATTAATGCTCCTTCTCCCAAATTTTAAATAGTTTTAGAGGAGAAAACAGGTAAAGCTTTCAGCTGAAGCATCCTCACTGAACCTTTACACTGAATAACAGGGATTCAGAATAGCAAATAAAATAATAAAATTAGTTCCAACTATTTCTGGCTACTTCATCATCACAATTATATCTTGACCAGCCATGTCTAGTTATGATATTCTTTTCTGACCAAGACTGGATTTTACTGCCGAGGGAGGTTTTTTTTTTCCAGTGGCAACATTTCAATTCTGAAACTGTCTTCAAAGCACATTTGACTGGTCACATCTGCGATGGTTTTAGGTAGGCAGCCAAGACATTTTAAGCTTGCCAATTTTTAATGGTTTTTTAATGGTTCATTAATCCTTATTTTCCTCCTTTAAACAGATTCTTAAAGCAATTTTTAAAGTTTTGTTAATTGTATATAATCTTTATGGTATTGTAATATATATTTATGGTTGTAAACTACCACAAGGTCCTTCTTAGGGCTAAAATAATTTGTAAATATAGTGGCAATAGTGTTGAAGGTTCTGGGCTAGAAACCAGGAGACTGTGAGTTCTGGTCCCACCTTAGGCATGAAAAATCACTGGATAACTTTAAGTCAGTTTCTCTCTCTTTCTCCCTCAGTCCAACCTACTATACAGATTTCTTGTTGTGGGGAAAATAAGAGAAGTATTAGATATATTTGCCATTTTGAGTTATTTACAAAATAATGAAGGTGGGATATAAATAAATAACACATAAATAAAGACATACTTGGAATGGGCACAAGAGTTTGTTTGTTTGGTTGCTTGCTTGCATCCCACTTTTATTATTTTTACAAATAAAGTGGAGAACATATCCAACATACCTTCTCCTCTTTTCCACAACAACAATCCTGTGAGATCAGTTGGGCTGAAAGAGAGTGACTGGCCCCAGGTCACTCAGCTGGCATTCATGGCTTAAGGCAGGACTTGAACTAACAATCGCCTGCTTTTTTAGCCTTTTTAGCCTTAGTGCCTTAACCACTAGATCATAAGATGTCTTGGCTGTCTGCCTAAAACCATCATCACAGATGTGACTAATCAAATTTTGCTTTGAAAATAGTTCCAAAACTGAGATACTACCACTGAAAACAGCCTCCCTTGGCACTATCAGTGTTGGTATTTATGAGGTGATGCACATTCATTCTCCTTAGAGAACCAGTGAGAATGAATCTGCACCTGTCCAGATACATGCAAGGAATTTATTTATTTCACTAGCATGATTTCTATCTTGTCTATCTTTTATGGGATCATGGAAACAATCCTTCACCAATGTTTGCACAAAATAATGACTCTTCCCAAGTTATTCAGTGAGCTGCTATGACTAGGGAAAAGTGAAGGTCCTATCCTGGTCCAATACCAAATGGACTGGTGGGAGCAAAACTGTCTCAACCTTATTTATTCATGGTAGCTCTAACAGAGAAAAGTCTTTACATATTTTGCTCCCTCCTTCTATATAACAGGAAATGTTTTGCGGCTAGCTGGGCAATTTGCCAGAAGACCTAAAATTTCTGTCTGGGCTATTGTTTCCTTTCTTTTCTGGGATTTAAAGCCTCAGAAAGCAATGTAATGTATACATTCTGGTACTAAATGCAGCTTCTGAAGGCTCTTCAGAAAGTTCTGTAGGCATCTCCCTATAGACTTTCGGGAATGGCGTCAGTCTTTTGATCTGGTTCAAGCCCGCATTTTGCTTTTAGCCACATCTAATTTGTAGTGTACTCCTGCCATGTCACTCAAATGGAAAAACATAGTTTCTAGGTCAGCGTTTCTCAAACTTGGCAGAATTCAATGTGTGGAGTTCAACTCCCAGTATTCCCCAGCCAGCCATGTGAAGTCGTCACATCGTAAAGTTGCCAGAATTGAAAAACACTGTTCTAGACCAAAGAAAGGTCACTGGTAATTGCATTCAGACATATATTAATCTCTGCTCTTGTCAGAGTGCAGTGCAGACGTTGTCTTAGTCCAGAAAAAAAAATTGATGTGGTACAAACCTGATAGAGGGGATTGGTGGCACTGTGGGGAGATCTGCACTACCTACTTCTCTCCTAATTCAAGGTCAGATAGAAGCAAATGCCCTTGCACACAGCTAAGTGGTGGAGACAGTTCTAAGGAAAGCCTTTGTGGGAAGAAATTGCACATTAAAAGAGGGAGTGGAGCAGTGGTGGGATTCAATTTTTTTACTACCAGTTCTATGACGTGGCTTGGTGGATGTGGCCATGTGCCTGGATGGGTGTGGGTTTTTTGCTTT
Organism: Laticauda laticaudata; assembly: GCA_004320025.1. Classification (NCBI taxonomy): domain Eukaryota; kingdom Metazoa; phylum Chordata; class Lepidosauria; order Squamata; family Elapidae; genus Laticauda; species Laticauda laticaudata. The sequence goes on from BHFT01035690.1 coordinate 46,296, forward strand.
TTTGCAGCCACCCCCACACACCCATTTTTTGGGTCTTCTGGGCCTCAGAGGAGCCTCTGTGGGGGGCATTTTTGTTTCTATAAGGCTCCTCTGAGGCTCAGGAAGGTAAAAAATGCAGGAGGGCTGAACTTCATGGGCCTCAGCAAGGGGAATCCCAGCACAGCTGATAGTATGTACAGCTGATTGTCGGGAGGGGAAAAAAAGAAATAAATACCTTAGGCGAATGTCAGGCGGACTGGGTGAAGTGAGCATCAAGCGGGAGGGCGACCGGATTGAGAGCATGGCCAGCCAGAACTTACCACCGGTTTGTCAAATACTTGTTACCAGTTTGCCTGATCCGATGCGAACCAGCTGAATACCACCACTGGAGGGGAGGGATAAATGGAAATCTCTGGGAGCTGAAGATCTTTTGCATGCTCTGAGTGCTAATACTTGGGTCTTCAAAAATATGAAAAATCTCTAGTAAACAGTCTTCCAAAAGGAAGGGGAAAGCAGGAGTTCTGCACAGATTTATGCTTCGTTCTCTCACAACTCAGAGTGGCTTCTTTGAAGTTGTTTGCATCCCTCCACAGGAAGTAGAAGTTACCAGAGATCTAGGATCAATAGCAACAGCTAAAATCCAATGTTATCTTTTGTAGCATTTGTTCGGTGAAACTGTCAGCATGCTACCAAAAAGATGCACTGTGAACAAAAAAAATTACACACATCATCACAGCCCCACATTATACTCCTCCTCCTCCTCACCCTCCCCTTACCTATCTCTCGTTCCCCTGTCCCTCATTCAATTTTTTCAGCTGTTCTATTTTTCTTTTTTTATTATATTGTTGTACATTTGGATGCATTACACTTCTTTGATAAAAGGTGAGCATAACAATAGATAATCGCTGCAGATTGCATCAAACTATTTGCTAGGCTATGCATTCTGAGTTATCAGGTTAACTGTCTTTCCTGCACAGAAAGCTGATACTACATGTTTGCATTAAAAATAATTTTAATTATTATTATTATCTTTTTATTAAAAGGCCTGGAAGATTATAATGTGTTTTGATAGAGCTGCCTCTCTGTAAGACAGAGTGAAATAACAAATCAGGGATATGCTGTGATTGAGCAAAAGTTTGGAAGGGTTCATCTATATATCTTGGCTGCTGCTGCTGCAGAAAATTACCTCATTAACTGTTAGCTGAGGATACAGTATGTCCTCACAACAGAACTTCCACCTGGATGCCAGCCTATCCTGAACTGTGCTGAAGCCAGTTTAAAGATATTCTGGTTTGAAAGTATTGTTTTCCTTGCTATTTCAGTATTAGAGCTTCCACACTATCATGCTAGTGCACATGGAGGAGAAGCCCTTGCAGGCTGGCAATTTGCTGGGCCCTGGTCTGGCTGCTACAGAATTGCCACTTCCTGTAGGGCTGGAGGTTTCTGCACTGACTGCAAGAGGAATCAATCAATCTGCTTGGTGCAGTATGTTTCCTTGTATATTTCTGGGGTTCCAAAATGAGAATATTGACTTCATGTGAGATAAACCATGGAGTTTTTTTCATCAACATTGAGGCAATGCAAATCTGGGTAGATTTACCAATATATTCAATAGTCATTTCATAAAGCACACAGTTCATACAAGTAAAGAGTAACAAAAATAACCAGGGGATTGGAATGAAATCAAGCAATGTTCAGATTTACAAGCAGATTTGTCATCAACATGGAGGCAGTGCAAATCCAGGCATATTTATCCAGTAGTAAGCTGATATATTAGTCCTTTCATAATGCACATACATCCCAAAAGGTGCTTTTCAAAAGGCACATTTCTCTTCTCATCCAATAAGTTTCTTCAGTTCCTCAATTCAGAACTGAAGAAGCTTCTTGAGTGAAAAGCGAAACATTTTCAAGGAAAAAAACAAAAACAAAGAAGTCCAGTTGCCTTTTGGAAAGCACCTTTATAAGTCATAATCTGGACAGTCATAACCTGGAGGATTGAGAATCACCATAGACAATGCACATACTGTATATTAATGAAGAGTAGCAACAATGACAGACAAGGAAATCATTGTTCAGACCAATCAAATATCCTATATAAAAAGGTAAGTAACTCAGGAGCTACTTCTGTAGTTAATTAACTATTATTAGCCTGCAAGACAGCTCTGTTTAAGCAATATCTAGATAACAGCAAGTGTATAAAGAATGTTAACAGTGTTTATTAACCAACCAATAACCAACTTTTTGTTGGTTGCATTCCATTTATTTGAGCTTATAACTCACTGGAAGAACAAGTGTTTGGTGCTAGAACAGGCCTGGTGTCTTTTCCTGTTGAAACTGAGCAAGTGGCTGAAGATATGGCTAGCTCTGTCTGTCATTTTGGGATTATTCTATCAAAACCTACTTTGGCTGTGCACGTGTGGTACAAATGACACATTAAACTACCATTTCTCAGGTTTCTCCTTCCTAAAATGAAAGTTCCAAAACTTTCATCAGCTGTTAGAAAAGTACCCTTCAAATCACTTTCTGCTTTTATGGCTAATTTGGAAGGAAAATTAAAAGGCAGAAATTATTCAAAATTATTTAACTTCGTTAAAACAATTTAAAATTAAATTGACAGAATTGAATTTGCAGAGAAGTCTTGTTTTTGTGGAACCTGACTAAGTCATCATTTCTGCCTTGAAAGAGAGAAGGGGCAATAAAAGTCTTGGTCAGCTGTTCAGATCAATCCCAGGGATTTCATGGTTAAAATGTAGGCATTTGCAATAGGTGAGGACAACTGGGAGAAATGAGTAAACATATATCATGATGCAAATCCCACCACTTCTGTACTTGTAGGTAATATTGTGATGCAAATTTTAGTGGGGTGCTTGCTCATAGATTTCACAACAAATATTTTATAAATCTGGAATTGTTGTAGTTAAGAAAAGGACAACTTTTCATTGTTGCCTTACAGCAGGGCTGTCAAATATCATCATGGCAGCATCATGTGACATATTGGAACTTTTTTTCCCTTCGCTAAACTGGCTGTGGGCATGATCAGCACATGACATCTGGCCTGCGGGCCGGGAGTTTGACAGCCCTGCCTTACAGCTTCCTCATGACTATATAAGGAGAAAATTATACCATTTTCAATATTGGACTAAATATTCTGATTCTAAATACAGCAAACCAGTTGAGGCAAGCAGTGACCCAAAACAAGGATTCCTAAAGAATTCCTCCTCTTTCCCACTCATGGCCCAAATTTAGGAATTTCTTGGGTTGTAAGAAATGACTTTATAATAACTGTAAAAAATTGTTCTTGTCTGACTGACATTCAGTACTTGAGATGATCCTATGGGTGATTCTGCCTTTTGCAAGCTGGATTGTGTGTACATCACTAAAGCATATACATAAAATACCCAGTTTCTTCTGCTAATTTCTTTTGATTTTCTCTTCCCCTTCTCAACAATTCCACTTCAGATTCCTAGTCTCTTGTTGAAAGCTCTCTTCAGCTGTTTTCTGAAATAGCTAACACCTGGCAGTATTTGAATGATCGGTTTGCAAATGCAGCAAATGAACAGAGATAAAGTTTCTCTTAGTGTGGCTGTGATAGAATAGGATTTCATTTCATTACATCACATTACATGCAATCCTTCACATTCCTAAATATAATCATTTCTGAGAGATTGACACCTCCAGTTTTCTTATTCCATTTGGGAAGGCTGGGAATACCCAGCTAACAAAGATACAATTCATTTGTTCGAATAGCAAATCTTTTCTGAAAGTCACCAAAACTGCAGGCCTTTGAACATTTGAGTTGTTTTTAAATGTATGTGTATGTTATCCATTCTTGAAGGCTCTGAGTGAGTGCAAATCATGAACATCATAAATCCTCTCAAAATAATTAATAAACCCACCCCCAAAATGACAACAAATCCCAACGACACCACAGTCACATAAAACAAGAGAAACATGCAAAAACAATTGTGGGACAGTTTTCCCAAACCAGCATAATATATCTTCCTTCTGGAACCTGATGGAATATCTCTTTGACTTTCGGGAATCCAAGAAAGAAAAGTAGATTGGACCTCTATCATAGAGAGGCAGGTCTGAAGCAAAGGCGACACTTTATATTGGCCAGCATAGGATTGGTGCTGTTGATGTGCATTGTGATTACAGTTGATACTTTTACTTCTCTTGTGCTAAATTTGCACTGATAGTTTTAATTGTTTTTGCTTTAAAGTCTTTTGTAAACATAAACAGCCATGAACTGTGTGATTTTTACAGTAAATAACGGAATTATTTAATAAACTAACCTAGATTCATGCAGGATGCTTGATAAACTTTGGTTATCTAGTTTGTGCAATGTTGTTTTTAGCTTATTTTCTTTGGTGAGACTATTGGTTACAGCTAACAAAGACATCTCTGCAGGTTGCCCCAATCTAGACATGAAGGGTGATCTGGATTCAAAACATCCCTATTTTCTCTCTTCTATTCAGCTAAAAATTACAACTTGGTGACAACTATGGAAGAATTTTGGGGTCATGACTAAAGCTTTCAAGGATTGCTTGGAACCCCAAGATCCCAAATATTACCCTGATTTAAATTACAATGGTAATTTTTTTGTAACCCTTCACCTATCCATATTATCTCATTTACAATGCAAATCTGTTTATTTCTTGGGTGGTCAATTGCTCCCCACCCCCACTTTTTGGCAAGTGTCTAGTCAACCCTTTATTTAGCTGCAATTTCATTCTGGCTGTTTAAATAAAAACCAAAACCACTATTACAACCTATGGATCAGAAGGCAGAGCAATAAAATATGTAGATCTGTAACTGTTAATAAAACTTAAAATATTTAAATCCAAGCATGTTAAGATGCTAATTTCAAACTGAAGAAGTATTTTTAATTACCTTTTCAGCTATACAATATATATTGGCTGTATCAAAGTGGTTCTTTAATTCAGTTATAATGAAGAATAAGCATTCTCTTAGAATATTTTGAAGAAAAAACCACATTCACACATACACATTCATACACATACAGCATCATATTTAACTATTTTAATAAATTCTATGTTATTCTGGAAAAAATAGTGCTAGGCAATCTTAAAGGCATTAAAACCAGAGACATCAAAGAATACATTACATTTGTTTAGTGGATTCAGGTCTGTTTTAGCTTATTAACCAATTAATGTATTACCTAATTTAGCATGCTATTAGTGTCCTTTCAATGGGATTACTATTTGCAGATAAAACAAAGGTTCTAATGGGTCAGGAAATTTCTTTGTCTGATCTTCATAATAAAAAACATGTTTCCACATAATTCAGTGTAAAGTGAGTTATCTCAACAACTTTGTTCAGAGGCTAGAGACTTATGTTATAAAACTTCAGAAGACAATGGAAGAAGCACATTGACTGTTGTTGATATTCCAACCACACACAAAAGGTACACATAAAACATGGAATGGACATTTTGTAAAACAAAGCAGGTATACATTACAGAAAGAGCATGAAGAGGACCTATCAAAGTCCACCATGCAATGTTTCCTAGAGGCAACCAGGAAATTTCCACAGTGCGAATGTGTATCGCCTTCTTCAAGAATTACTTCCCAGCAGCTGATATTTCAATTCTGCTACCTATGATTTGACAGATAGAAAACAGTTCAATACAATACAATACAATGCAATGCAATGCAATGCAATGCAATGCAATGCAATGCAATGCAATGCAATGCAATGCAATGCAATGCAATACAATACAATACAATACAATACAATACAATACAATACAGGACTGGACAGGACAGGACAGGACAGGACAGGACAATACAGTACAATACATAAAATACCCCAATCTTTCATGAATTTGTCTATATCTCATATTAAAACTTCTTTTTAATGTGACTAGAATCGAAATGGGGCTTCATAGAGACTTCCAATTTTCCTCTCTTCTGATTATCTCCAGACAAGTAATTCATGGACTAACCTCCGAAAATGTGTCCCAGACCTCTGTACCAAATAATTGCCACTTTGTTCCAGTGCACACCTTTGCATGTCTCTACACAACTATATATATTTATAGGCTAGCAGGGCTATAATTAATGAAAATAAAGAAGTAAAATGGGCTGGAGGGGAACTGGGTGGAACAGCCTGCAAATCTAGGGCCATATCCCTTTCAGTTGCATCAACAGAACATTTGAAATTATTTTTTAGATTTTTATTTTCCTTTTTCTGCAAGCATGCAACATGTAAGGAGGATGTGGTCAAAGAGAGTTCACTCTTTTCTCGTTTTCTATTTGGAGAGCTCATCTAATTTGTCGTTCCAGTCCATTCTATATAATCTCTCCCAGCCTTCTTCGTTCAACTCTCAAGTGCAAAAGACAACAAGAATATTGGCCTCAACCCAAACAGTGCTTGATTAATCACACAGCCTCTTGGCGCAGTGATTGATGTCTATGTTAAAAAGTGTCCCTGTTATCTAAATTGAGGCCTTGAAATGCCCAGAGGCTTCTGAAGCCAATCACCCACCTCATATTTATAAACAACACTGGAGGATGAACTCCATGGTTTATAGCGAAAAGGGTCATCACTCATTTTTATCCCTCAGACTTGCTTTTAGTGACGCTATCCACAGATGCACATTTTAGGAAAGCTTAACAATTCAAGGGCTTTTAAGACTTATTCTAAGGTACACATTTACACCACTGTATTGACGCTCTATCTGCTGAAAAGGCAAGTGTGTTCAAAATTCCATTGTAAAGCTTCATGGCAGATAAGTGGAGGAGAAAAAAACCCAAGAGACTTCCACCTGTTTAACAACTGCAGGCTGAAATGGTAATTTCAGGGACATCTTCATTGTATTTATTTATTTGATTTGTCAATCACTTCCAAGATAATAGGCATCAGTATAAACATAGTTATGAATACATGAAATGGATATATATAAGAAAAATAAAAAGAAACAATAGGACAGGGATAGTAGGCACATTGGTGCGCTTATGCACAGACCTCTTAGGAAAGGGGTGAGGTCAACAGTAGACAGTCTAAGGTTAAAGTTTTTGGGGTTTGGGGAGGAAACCACAGAGTCAGGTAGAGTATTCCAGATATTGACCACTCTGTTGCTGAAGTCGTATTTCCTGCAATCAAGTTTGGTGTGATTAACCTTGAGTTTGTATCTGTTGTGTGCTCTTGTATTGTTATGGTTGAAGCTGAAGTATTCATTGACAGGTAGAACATTGCAATGCATGATTTTATATACTACACTTAGATCGGACCAAAGGCGGCATAGTTCTAACATCTTCATTCTGTCAGAAGTTGGCTTGTCCTTTCTTGCTCCCTACCTCCTATTGAGGGGGGACATGGAGGAAAATCAACTGATTTAGGCTGATATAGGGAGCCAGAATGAATCTATGGATACAGTCAGTTGGCTTATCCTTGCTGGTCTTTGAAATGCTTCTTTCCAGGGAGCATTTCCTGACTGCCCTAACAGTTAGGTTTGCAAAATTTCTGTCAACAAAAATGGAAGCCATGGAACATATAATCACCACCTTTTTTGTCACTGTCATTATTCTATGCAGTGACAGCTCTACCCTATTTCAACTGCTGTTGAATGTCTAATAATTATAATGCTTTGCCTATTTATTTATTTACTTAATTTACCACAATCTTCATCACATTATAAGATTAGGATCTCATGCCTTGAGAAATCTAAAAAAATAAAAGATAAAGAGACACGACTGAGAAGCATCTTGTGGCATTTTGTATCATATCTGTAGAAGTCCTTGTGCATATAGGTCTGGCTGACCCCAAGTTTGCAACTTGGTTTTTCTAACACTGTTGCCTTTTTTTATGATTAATGACCATCTCTGCAGTCCGTTCATTCATTCCAGGGTATCTCTTCTCCTAACTCTACACCACAGCAGAGAGATACAATGGGAAAAATGGAAGACAGGGTTGCTTTAATTACTGAAGCACAGTTGGGAAACTAGGTTACAAGATTGCAAAAACAGGTTGCTTTCCTAAATCTAATCAGCTGCTTAGTTGATTTGGTACTTGCTAATGCTTATATAGTTTGGATTCATTTTATTAAGACTTGTTAATCCTCTTCCTAAAGATGTAATAATACTCCTGCACATTAAAAGGGTAAAATTAAAAGCTTGGTAGTATGTTCTTTATCTCTTTTTCCTTGGGACAAAATAAAATGCTCTCCTCATTATTTTGAAATATCTGGCTGCACTGCTGTCTGCAATCTTGAACAGATTATTCCAACAGAAACCCTGTCTATACAAGTGCTTCATTATTCATGTCTGTGCTGTTTAAATGTGTGTATTTCCTTTGCATAAATGTATGTATTTATCATCAAATTGCTATGAATTTCTAACATGTACCTAAAAAGATTTTCTACAAAGTATCTAAATAACTTGTACATATTACAAAAAAGAGACCCAACAGGAGTGAAGCAGTATGGTTTAATGGAGAAGGGGCATTGTTAATAAGTTCATCCTTAAGAACTTTTCCCCAAATTCGCTGGCCCCATAGGGTACTTCTTGTTGTGCCTGTAAAACAGAGGTTTCCAAACTTAGCAACTTTAAGACTCCAGCTGGATGGAAAATTCTGGGAGTTGAAGTCCACAAGTCTTAAAGTTGCCAAGTTTGGGGACCCCTGTTGTAAAACAAAGCCAGCAAAACTATACATGAAATTGGGCTGCTCTGTATCACCATAGTGTTGTAGCGGAAAGGAAGGGAAAGAGAAAGGACCAGAGATGGTGAGGGAGCCCAGGCTTTCCTCAGGCTTCCTGCCCACTGGAAAAAAGGAAAACCTTGCTTTTTTTCTCCCACCTCTCTAGGCAACTTCTTGATTTTCTAGAATAGATTATTGAACAAAAGGAGCTGCCTTCCAAAAGGCCCAAAGGGTACTACAGTACTCAGAAGCCAAGTCACAATAGTGAGTGCAGGCACATAGGAAGACCATAAGATAAGTCAAACCTAGACCTGCTTATAGGGATCCAGCACCAGGGCCACATAAGGCTTTACAGGAGATAACCAGCACTTTGAAAAGGAACTGAAAGCACATTGGTAGCCACTGAAGCAACTGGATCTTTGATTTCACACTGCTAAAATTGCTATTTCCAGCTAGTGGATAAGTAACTGCATTTTGGAGCATCTTCCAAGACAATCCAATGTAAAATACACTGCAAGAGTGCAGGTGTGGGATAATTCATAGGAGATTGAGTCAAAATTGATAGTAGGCAATAACTCAACATTTGGTGAGTATTTAAATAGAAAAGGACAATTTAATTAAATTATATATAGAGATGAAATTGACTTCTCAGAAAAATAATAACATCCTTTAAACAACAATACTTGTGTCCTAATCAGTGCAAAGTTATAGTATCTAAAATGAAGTGTAAGGAGCTACAATGCTGTGATTTAAATATAGTAAAGAGGTTCATGTTACTTTATACTGATGCTATCTAATTGATATGTCATCTGTCACCTGTTCACAAAAGTGGAGATATAAAATATGGATGCTGCTTTTCCACACAAGAGTTCTCCCTTCAAAATTCGGCCAGTCAAAACAAATGATATGTCTAAAAGTTAGTTGATATGTTTGTTTAGCCTTAGTTCACCAGTAATTAACTGTGGACTACTTGAGTTTATTGAAAGACAAAATGGTATGCTACATCATATTCTTTTGGAGAATCTGAAATCCTCTGAAGAACTTTGTAAGATAGAAACTAAAAGGCCTTCTTTATAAAGATATACATTTCAAGTAATAATCTGTATGTAACCTAATTTTTAGGGGATGTGGCAGCTCAGCAGCTAAGATGCTGAGCTTGTCAATCAGAAAGGTCAGCAGTTTGGTGGTTTGAATCCTAGCACCACATAATGGAGTGAGCTTCCGTTACTTGTCCCAACTTCTGCCAACCTAGCAGTTCGAAAGCATGTAAAAAATGCAAATAGGAAAATAGGGACCACTTTAGTGGGAAGGTAACAACATTTCATGTGCCCTCGACATTTAGTTAGGCTGGCCACATGACCATAATTGGATTGGAATGTTAGTGTACCTAAGTGGACTTCCCCAACTGGAGAATCTTTCCAATGTGTAGGTTTCAAATCCCTGACTTCCACTCTGGCTGGCAAATATTAATGGTCATATAGAGGGCAATTAAATCATGCATCATTTATCTAAAAAGCACCCTTTGCTATATAATCCTGATTAAGAACTTTATCAAAGCTTTTTTTCAGGTGTCTGTTGCTTTCAGCAGATAAACTGTAATTTGGAGTAAGACCTTCTCTTCCTACTTTTAGTTCCAACCAATGGACAATACATCTGATGGCTTTACTATTATTGCTATAAACGCATCAATTGAAAGCCACTTTAATATGCACTTCAATATTTATTTAATTTAAAGATAGCATAGCATCCTAATGAACATAATTTATTTTTTTCAGTTGACAACAACGTTGTTTTAAATGATTACTTGATATGTCTCAAGTCCTCTTTTCAATTATGAAAAAGCAGGTTTACCAAAATACTTAACATTATTATTTATTAAAGCCCATGTCACACAGCACCAATGGATGGAAAGAGGATGTAAAATGGAGAGAAACACTTGCCATCCGTTGGT
>BHFT01035691.1:0-40311 GCA_004320025.1 Laticauda laticaudata
AATTTTATAAATTGAATGCCTATAAAACATGGTGGGGCTTCCTATTGGTGGAGGCCATATTGTTGGAGAAACACGGTTATAACCATATCAGCAAAGTTAGATTTCTAGTATTCTTGAACTTTAAATGCTCCTAAATATAAATAGCCTGTGGGAGATGGTGACACTTATATCACCAATGCTAATCTCTCTCCAAAAACTAAACAAAGTGCTATCAATTAGTGTCTGTAAGGGAGAGAAAGGTCATCCTTGAGTTATAGACTGAAGTGAGAAAACAAAAAAGCATCTCAGAAGAAGGCAAAGGCAAACTGTATTCATATTGCCACCATGGAAGTCTACCATAGAAGTATCTATGGAATCACCAGGTATCACGTTCAGTTGGAGGAAGTCTTAATTATAAGCCTATAAGTATAGGCTTGTATCTCCTAGTTGCTAGTAATTTGAGGTTCCACCTTGTTAGCTTTCTGTGAATAGAAAATGCTGTCAATAATAATTTGGGATTTGCAGTTTTTGAACAAGAATGTGTAGCTATGAGATGTGTAGCTCAGTATAAACCTGTTGCAATTTCCTAAGCTTATAGTTATGGATGTCCTCTGGTCTGTTCTTGATGGAGGTAATATTTTACAGATTTTTAAAAATAAAATAAGATCTGGTGAGAAATTAGCATCAATTGTCATCTCCAACTTTGTGTACTCTATGACATGTAGGAGAAATACAACAGGAAATGATGCATTAAATAATGAAAGAGGCCGAATTTACATGTTAATTGGCAAGAAAGTGGTACATGTAAAGAGAGGAGGAAAGCAAGTGAATGAAACTAGATGGTGGAATGGAACAATCAGCAAAGTTTTCCTCTTACAAGTTGTTGTAAATGTAAATCTTCTTAAAATAATGTCTCACTTTTTAAACATAGCTGTACCTTTTTTTCAAATAAAAATTGCTTTTCAGATAAGTCCCCAACAAAGAAACAAGATATTATGCAGATTTTTGTCCAGAGAAAGATGGACCTGTCCTATGTTGCCATCCATGAAATCATGAAAATCTCTCCTTGTAGGCATTTGAATTTTATTATAGCCCCGACAGAGGCAGTTATATTTTTCATGTTTTAAGCTATCTTGAGAATTGCTGGGAAGTTGGTTTTTATGTGCAAGTTCTAAATAGAGTTCTATGACAAATTCAGGTTGGCAGATTGTGAGTCCCATTGAGTCAAGTCATATTTAATATCATTTGACTGTTCTGCTAGAGCATGTTTGTTGATCAGAAGTTATAATTGTGGTATATGATGGAACACTGAAATCTGTTGATAGCTTCCCTTTCTTCTATTATCTAGGCCAGGTTGTGTGCTCCATGTTCAAAATAACAAATTAGAGAGAACCAATTGAATTCTGGGACTCAAACTATGGGGGGGGGAATCACATAATCTTAGTGTCATAATGTCCTTTTATAGCTGGAAGCTAATTGTTTCCTAGATGCCATGAATAAATCACAAAAAAATGTGAATCTTTAAAAAAAGGAATATACTGTATAACAATCACCGCAGAAAAAAAATGAATCACAACATTTGTTCAAAATGCATATTTTCTATCAGGATGAAACTGCTACGTATACAGGATATAATATGCATCCATAGATAATGTATTTTCTTCTGTGGAATTGTTTTTAAATAATATTAGAATGGTTGGAACGGCATAAGCATACATCCAGAAATCTATATAATCAAATGGCAGCTGCAGTGTGGATGAGGCATTAGGTGATGTATTTTTCTTTATCTTGTGAGGAAAGAGATAGAAATAGATGTGCCCGAAAGGCTAAACAGAACTGATTATCTTACAGCAGCCACAGCAAATAGATGAGTTAAAGTTTTGTGGACAATTATATGGGAACAAAAGATAAAAATAGCAAAGAAAGAATAAGCTGCAGCTGCAGTTCATAAGGAAACATTATGCTGGGAATTGCAAGCTCCTGTTATTACCTGAATGAATATGTCCAGTTGGTTAATATAATTTTTTTTGCTAGTGCATTGTAATCTAATGAACAGCAATATTACAGCAGTCCTCTGATTTGAACACAGATATTCATTTCTGGTTGACTGACACCTCCTCCATTGTTTAATTGCTGAATTATTATGGAGGTTATCTACCCCTAGTGTTTCAGTGACTGATTCCTGAGAGTTAGTGCAGCATTTTATGGTTGCTTTGAAGTTTTTTGCTTCAAAGTGATTGTTTCTAATTATTTTCCCTTTTATGTGATCCTCCTCTCACTTTGTGAAGAAGTTTATTTCAATAAAGTTCTCTTTTTTTCCTTAAATGGCATTCTCCAATGAACTACCTGTCTGAATGTATATAATTAGCTCCCCTACAGCATGTACACATGTTACAGCCCCGAACAGCACTATATGGAGTGGTATCAGATAATAACCCTAAACTGGCACACAGTTAAAACAAATAACAGATATATTGCTCAGTGGAATTGGAAATATAATTCTGCTTTGATAGTGCTTAAACAGCCACCTTTATTTCTAGTAAATTCTGAGCAACATGGACTAGAGAGTTTATTTTCAATGCCTATGTGAATTGAGATTGGATGCCTAAGGGCTCATTGGCCTTCTGGGTCTAATAATATGTTTCAAAAGATCAAAATAAGAAATCAGTGGTCAGATAACCCTGTAACAAAAGTAACCATAACACAAGGTTATGTATATAAAAACAATTTTTGTATGGATTTATCCAACATTCTGGCCCGATTCCTGCATAAAAACCCAACTTTTCAAGGCCTAATAGAGCCATTTGGATCTTGGGAGGATTGTGGGGCAGATGTTCCATAGGTCAGGTATCACAAAAGAAAACGCATGCCTCTGAAGTTCCATTAAATGATAATGTTTGATATATAGACTTTGAATCTTACCCAACTGTCGGATCTTATGGGACAAGTAGAATAATTGGAGACACATGATACTGCAAATAACCCCACCTGAGCAATGAAGAATTTTTGGAAATGATTAGCCTCTTGAATTGCACTTGAAGCCTATGGAAGCCAGTGTAGCTCCCAAAGTAGTTGTGTTATTTAGGGGTACTGTGGTGCATATATCTATTACAATCCATGCCACCACTTTCTGTATCAATTACAGCTTCTGGATAGTTCTTAAGGGCAGCCCTGATGCATTGTGCATTGTGCATTGTGATTGTTCAAATGGGAGGTGAGCAAGGTATAAATGACTGTGAATAGGGTGTCTTCTGATCCAGAAAATGATGCATTGGCATACAAAATGAATCTATAAAAGGCCCTCTTGGCTAGAGCTGCCACCTGCTCTTCTACCAGGAGCTCGGTGTCCAAATTGCACACCAGTTCTGTTTGGAAGGGTTCTACTCAGTCCAAAACTATGTATGGAGAGTTTCAGAATCAGGGGACTCCAAAACCACAGCCACCTGGTCTTGTTTGGATTAAGTCAAAGTACATTCTCCATCCAGAAGCCCATAGCTTCCAGACACTGGAAAAGAACCTCAGTGATATTACTTGGTTAGTCCAGAGTAGAAATGTGTAACTCGGTATCAGTAGCATATTAATACTATATTTAATTCCTTACCAGTGATGATTTCACCCAGCAGTTTCATGTAGGTTTTAAGAGTTTCACATTAAAATACCTATGTAAGAAGAATTTCTCCAGAGATCTCTATTGTGCAGTCAAGTTACAGGAAGAATCTGGTGCACGGGGAAGTCAATATGTTGCATTGCAGTCTGAATCTGATTAGAGAATTTTGGACAAAGACTCCGTGGACAAGAATTTAAAATAATACTTTATATACTTTAAAGCATAGTAGTAGATTCATTGATGTTGGTCCAAACTGATCTTAGAGAATGCCATTTCTCATTCTGATTTACTGTCCATTGAATGAAATTGTGCTGGCTTGTAAAAGGTGATGTTTGGATTAGCTCTATATTTGTTTAAAAATAATCAACAACACCAAGAAAAAAGTATATGTATCAAGAAACAAACAAATATGTATGTCTGTGATGTGTGTTTATGTGTGGATATATTTGAATTGGAAAGGTATATATAACCAGAAGGAATTTGTTAGATTCCATTTCAACCATTTTGGCTTTATTCTACCACTGCAATCCTAGGAAGGATTCCAGTAAGCAATGGGTCCACAATATGGTAAGGAAAGTCAATATGGTAGCCATGACGGAGCAATTGAAGGTCCACCATTTTATGTACAACATTCAGACCACACTCTTTGGACAACCCTGTCTTACATGGACACTCTGAAATCACTCCAGATATTTTGTGGTAGGGTCATGTGAAGTTGGATGTAACAGCATTAACTACTCAGATCATCATGCACATATTTCTTAACTGGTTCTATAATAAACTCAATGATCTCCAGGTAAGTTGAAACTATAGCTCTATAATTCTGGTCATGTTGTCACAAATTCCAAGAGGGGAAGTCCCAGACATCTAGAGCAGATCTAGGGACATAGATCAGATGTGGCCAACCAAGCAGCCTACAGCTTTGTGAAAATTCAGTAAATATTAATTACATGTTTTTAGGTGGAAATGATCTGTACAAAAATATTTTCAATACGATTGTGGTAAATTGAATGAATAAATCAAAAAGATCAATTCCTATGATGTGTATGTCTCCAAACCATTAGTACCTGTATAATTCTATAATAGATAGAGATTTTTTTTTATTTTTAGCCCCAACTCTTGTTGCTGTAACATTCTTACCATCCTTCTTTCCTAAAAATATGCCTTGTGTTTGTTTTAGAGTAGCTTTGCTGATAAGGAGAGAAGATACATTATAGTTTCCATAGGAAAGAAAGGGAGAAAGATGAGCTGACAATAAAAATAGCTTCAACAAAGTATACAGACAATTCTGAGAAGAAGAAAGGGAGAAAACTGCAATGGAAGCAATAACCAGTAACATAAATAGCTATGGCTTCTGGAAATGTGTACATTATTGAAAGAACAATATGGGATTGGTAAATCTGAGCTGGACATGGATTTATATTAACTAAGGCCTTTGTGCTTCAAGGACATATTAAAGTTTGCTGTTGTTAGGCATGACTTGGAAAAGCTACCTTGATTATGTGTCTGAATGGTCAAACAATTGGCAACTCCAAATCTTGACCAACAAATGCTCTGTCCTACACATTGGTAAAAAAAAAACAGTACACCAAATATAAACTAGGCAGATATGACCTCGCTGATGATCCTTACTCTGTCAAGGACCTTGGGGTACTCATATCAAATGACCTAAGTGCCAGAGCTCACTATAGCAGCATTGCCCAAAAGGCATTAAGTAAATCTAATCTTACGAAGCTTCTCTTCTGAAAATATTGAATTAACTAGAGCATACAAAACTTTTGCTTGACCAATACTCGAATACAGCTCATCAGTCTGGAATCTGCACTGTAAATTGGACATTAATACAATTGAGTGAGTCCAAAAGTATTTCACAAGAAGAGTACTACACTCCTCTGCTCACAACAGAATACCCTATATCACCAGGCTTGAGATTTTGGGCTTGGACAACCTTGAACTATGCTGCCTATAGTTGGACTTAAGAGTAGCACACATAATTATCTGCCACAATGTCCTACTTGGACATTGACTACGTTGACTACTTCAGCTTCAACCACAACAGTACAAGAGCGCACAACAGATACAAACTCAATGTAAACTGCTCCAAACTTGATTGCAGAAAGTATGACTTCAACAACAGAGTGGTCAATGCCTGGAATGTACTACATGACTCTGTTGTTACATCCTCTAACCCTGACTCCTTTAACCTCAAACTATCCATTATTGACCTCACCCATTCCTAAGAGGTCTGTTAGGGGCATGCATAAGTGTACAATCTTACCTACCATCCCTGTCATATTGTCCCCATTTATTTGTACCTATTTCCTGTATTCTTATTCATGTTTATACTTATACCTATTATCTTTAAGTGACTGACAAATCAAATAAATAAAATAAATAAGAATGCCAAAGAGCCTCTTATCTCACCTCTGGAGATGAGAACCTCTGGATTTCACCTGCTCAACACAGAAGGCTATCAGAGGAGGAAAGTTGAAAGGTTTAATTCTCCTTCCTCTCAAAAGCTGTCTGTCAATCTGACTGACAGGGAAAATGGCACCAATTTCTGTAAATTCTTCCCTAACTCTAAAATTAAGAAGATAACAGAGATAAGCTAAGTTCATATCATAATTTACATATATACCTACTTAAAGTTATTTTAGACTGTCTTGAGTACAGGAAAAAAACCTCTCTTGCCCTGAAGTTTAACTTATCAACTAAGTTTTGTCATGTAAGTGGAACTTGTGATGAAATGAAGTACAATTAATTTCTTGCCAAATAAAGTTCAGAAATTGAAACTTCTCATGCTCCTTACTTTAATATATTCTTTAGAAACACAACTGAAGACATCCTGAATTTCTGACGAATCCTGAGAGTACACAGGCTGCTCTGTTCATACCCTTCATCTTTTTACTTTCCCAATTCCTTATAATACATTTGTTATTTTATTATTTGCAACTCTCACAAAGCTGAAATAATTCTGATTTCAAACTTAAGGCAAACATTTATATTTAAAAGAAAATAAGTCCTTTGATTTATGAGAATATTTCAAATTTAGCAATATTATTTAGTATGATTTCTCCTTTATTTAGCAATATAATTCTGCCTTTATTTAATTTTTTTCCTATACCTCTAATTGAGCAAGCTGAAAAACAGTCTGGAACATTAATAAAATCATCTTCTGAAAATAAAAAATGAATATTTGAATATGTATAATTTTGAGCAGACCAATATTACCATCAGTCTACCATCAACCCAGCTGTAGGTTCATTACATATAATCTAATAATAAAGAAAAGCAGGCATGACTCACTTCCTTTCTCCTACTATTTCCTCCAGTAATGATGATCCATTATAGGAATTCCCCAAAACAATTCAAATTAATGATTTGTAAATCCAAGCCAACCAATTATTCACCTTGTTTATTTATAAGGAATTTTCACTGTTCACATCTGGATAAATGAAACTTTGTTTTGAATTAATCTCAAATCCCTTCCCATTCCAATCTATAGCTCTGGTGTTCCTTGACAGCTTCCTTTTAAAATAATAATCAAGTTTGCCATGGTTGCTTTGGTTGAGGGTGGCTTGTCTTCTATGTTTTAAGTGTTTTATAATTACTTGTTGGGTATGATAAGCTGCCCAATGTCTCTTGGAGTGTGCAGCTATCATTAAACAAACAAACAAACTAACTAAGAAAGAAATGAACAAGAACTCAAATAGTTTCAATACTTGAGCAAGTCAGCCCCAGCTTCCTTTCTTCCAAATTAATGTTTTTATGTTGTCACCAGTTGTCATAAATTTTATTATGCTTTAATCTGTCTTCATTGGTTTGGTAGATGATGGCTGGGAAATATTATGGAGTATTTTTCAAATTGATCCTAAAATGGCTGATATTATTATATAACACATTTCATTCATGTGTCTAATAAATATACTCTATCTGTAATGAATAGCTAAAATCATGTTTTAGATTTATTTCCAATTCTGTAATCTCCCAAATCAAAATTGATCAAAGATGGAGTATACTTTGAAAGAGGTGCAGGGGATCTATTTCTTGGGCTGTCAAGTTCAAAATAATAACCTTTGAAAAGCTTTGGATGATAGCAAAAGGTATTTTATTTTAGTTTTTAAATAAACATGTCATGCCAACATATCATATTTTCTGAAAGGCTACCAGCTTCTAGCTAGTGATAAATATAAAATTTTACCATTGACAGTAAGCAAATAGTTATAAAAAATTTGACTTGAGTAAATTCTCTCATTCATTATTAGATTAAATTTAGCACTCTATATTTCCAGAGATGGTTCATCAGGATATATGCTTATTCAGTGTAGCCAGAGCTTTTACTAATTTATCCATATATTTGTTACCCATTTTTCAATGTTCCTATAAACATTCCAAAATTGTTACAAAACATAATATTATAGTGTCAACAAAAATGCTTGCATTAAAAACAATACCATTTATGAATCTTAAACTACATTGTTATACCAATATTAAGGAAGTAATAAAACTATGTCATTATAATCAGGTCTTCAACAATGTTTGTGGACAACAATGCTTGTTCATCTGAAAGAATTCAAATTCTTATTTATTTATTATGAATACATTTATGTTGCTTTAGACTAACAAATGTAAGAAGTTTATAAAAATGGTATTGCAATAGTATTTTCAAAGCACTTTATGCTCACATATACATATGGATATCTTCAGGCTCCAATTACTTTTGTCAGAGGCATAAGAGGTATTGTACTGTTTTGGTACAGTAATATGTCAGAGGTATAAGAGGTATTGTACAGAGGTATTGTACTGTTGCATCAAGTTCTACACATTTTGGACATCCATGCAACATCATGACAAATGTACAAGACAGGAAGGGATTGCACTGTGATGATGCAACACTTCTATCAGAAATCATCTGTGTATCTCTATGAATGGTACTCTGTGTGTGCGTGTGTATGTGTGCACGCATACACATGCATTTGCATTTAGACACCATGACCCATTCAATGTCAAGAATGACAATAAATCAAGATAAGTAGCACCTATACATATTCTGGGTACATGCTTCACTGTTTCCTCAGTCCTCAAATGCCCACTTAAAAGATTTTAATAACCATGAGGAAGATGAATTTTTTTTCCAGAGGTAATTAGTTTCACAGGGAATTCACTGCAAGGAATGCTTTTTTAAAAAAGTACTCCAGTGCCAACCTACCCAAGGAGCACAAACTTTTAGCATGCATTCTCTACCAACTTCCTTGAATGGCCAGATTCTATATGGAGCAAGAAAACTTACAGATACTCAGGTCCAAAACCAATCCCTACATCATGGATGGATCTACTGTAGCCTGCATCTCCTGGATTAATGGACCCATTAACAGAATGAATATGCATTTAAAAATGTTTTGAGTGTCAATTTATTTTCCTCATAGTTTTGAGAAAAAAGATACAAATTAAGCAATTAATTATCAAAAAAGTGATTTGTGGATTTTTTTAAAAAAATTACAGATTAATATCATTGGAAAGTATGGACTTTATACAAAGGCATTCAAATTTGTCACAAAATGGAAAGAAGAGGAATTTTTCATCCCTGCAAACACCTCCATTTTTAGAGGCAAACAATAAGAAACTTTCAACATAATGTTTTGTAAGCTATAACTACCAAGTGGTATACAAATATGACTGGAACTTGGAATGTTTAAAAATAACATTTGGCAAATTTTTGGCTACCTTACCTTTACTAGTTTGGATTACTTCCGTGAAATCGAATGCGTTCACTTTCGGATGGTGGTGTCAATGAGGCCACAACCTAGCTAAAGTTTATACAATGGGAGGACCTGAGGCAATATCCATTTTGCTAGCAGCTGTCATGTCCTAGTGCTTGGCATTGCATGGATATTGGCAGAATGCTGCATAATTCATTGTTAGTTGTCATAGACTGTCAAATCTGTGGAAGGTGCTGAATACAGAATTACAGAATTAACAGAGACAAAGCTATGAGATTTTCAATATATGGAAAGTTTATGAAATTTCTCCATTTTACTATGCTGGGGCTTCAGTCCCAGGTGAAGCTTTTCATTTCCTCTGCTTATCCAGACATTTTAATGTAATACACTTTAGGGTTCACTTACTATAGGTTTTGATTTATATTTGTTTAATCTGATTTACAGCTTTATTTGCCACAGTATTTTAGATATTTTCAAACTTGCTCAAGCTTTTTCTAATTATTTTTTCTGTAATCTTACCTTCTTTTATCCACATATTAGAACTTTCTTATTTCAAGATAACTGACATCTTCTCCCGATTACAGGTCTAGACAATCATTAAGATTGTCAGTTGAAGTTCTGCAATATATGCTGTGACATGGAGATGTTCATCCTGTAATTACTCACTTTTGAGTCCTCTTCATGATGGCTCTTGTTCTCTGGAATTGTTCATTGATTCTGGAAGGATGGTGGGAGCAATGGAAGCATTTGTTCTGACAGGATGGGGGAGGGGGTTGGAAGGATTATATTACTTTGCAGTTGTCTGGTCATTAGCATTCTCCCTGAGAGCTCAAGGCACTTGGACGTTTATCTTGCCTTCAGGGTCACCAGTATCATAGTGCAAATGGGGTGGAATCTTCCTGGAACTGCTGAAAGGACTGCCTTGTAAACATGTGGTGTCTTATGCATCACTTTCTGTTCTTATTACCTAGAAATTATTTTCACAATACCACTGGCCTGACTCACCATAGCTTTTCAGTGTGATTTCAAGATTCAACAAGACTTTGATTAGCCAAAATAGGCCTTCATTTCTCAGTCCCATCAAATCATCTCAATCAGCCTGTCCCTTTGTTGTAGAGGTTGATGCTTCCATTGTATTCCGAGAGCTGAATTATAGTCATACTGGTGTTTCCAGATAAACCTCTAATGTGTACATTCTATTTCCCCAGCTTTTGCCAGACAGATAAATTTATGATATAGTTGAATCAAGAACCTGGAGCAGCTTTAGACTTCTCATAAATTCATCTAATTTCAGATGAGGTGTGCAAATTTTGTCTCATTTTTGACAACAGAATACGGAAAGCTTGTCACAAAACCAGAATTTCTTCTAGTTTTCATATTGCATTATGAAATCCTTGCCCTTCTTATAATACTTTTTTTCCCTGTGTGAAACTCTGGATCTTAGAAAGATGATTTCTTCCTTATCTGATCAGGTCTGCATCCAGCAATAGCAAAACCTTTATATATAGGTTAGAATGGATGACCTTTATGATTTTTTGCCATTTTCTTTCCTCTTTTCCTAGAAGCAAAACTGGTACTACCATAGCTTGGTATATGTTCCTCTTTCCTCTGAGGAAAGTCAGAAACTCTGTGATGACTAAGTCTGCAACTGGATCACTAGCTTTGGTGATCCATTGAAGTGATCCATTGATAAAATTAGAGTATAAAATTAATTGGAAAATTCTGATTTTTGAACGAAGCTATAATTAACATTTAAGTTTAATTTCTGAATAAATCTGCAGGTTTCCAGTTGATTAATGTAATGATAGTATATGGAGCCTATGAGTGTACCACTCTGACTTATGAATCCAAATGCTCTTTCTGGCACCTATTTTCCCACACCATGTATTGATGTATGCTTTATATATCACATTTGAATATTTTTAATACAATTTTAATACAATTCCTAGCCCTCTGAGGAGAAGCAAATGGTTTGGCAAGTGATGAAGCTTATAGTAGGGCACAAACTCTTCCTGCAGGTACTTCTGTGCAATGTTGCAAAGCAAGAACAAAAGGATTACTAAGAAATGGATGGCTGTGATGCCAGATCAGTGCAGAAGTCTACTCAGCAGCAAGGGAATTCAGAGGAAATACTAATCCAGGTTGTGCCTCATACTGTACTTGTCTAATGACAGTGGCAGTGAAAGCATAACCACCCAACCATCAATTTTTTTCAGTGTTGTCCTTGGACACTTCAGAGTGAAAAAAGAAAAACTACCTTTCAAGCATAAACCTTCAATTTTCTTTTATTGCCCACAATGTTTTTATTAACATGTAGTGAAAATAAAAAGTTGTATGGATATATTGTATATATTAATCATTAGTCTTTAAATATCTGTAGCTGCTGTCTTTTGGTTATTAAGTTCTAGACAGCTCTTTTAATTTTTAACATAGAACCAATCTTGAAATTTTCCTTGTATTTGATATGAAGTGCTTTTCTTTATGAATTAATGAGCCATCTAGTGGAGTTAATATTTGTCATTATCAGAAGTTCTTATAGCAGAATGTCTTTATCCATCAAAAAAAATGTGGTGGAGAAGAGGGATGTCTTCCTATCCATTTTGTCATGGATAACAACGTCCATTCAGTTTAATGTAAGTTTCTTTGGGAAGCATTCTGTTTCTATGATATTTACTTTGGAGTAAGCCTCATTTAAAATAACTAAGTTGCAGTTACAGAAATGAAATAATAATTACACATGAAAATGCAAAAAGATTCATTATAATACTATTCTTTACTTATACCTCAGCCCCAAAGTGGTTTTTGAATTATCTCAGTAAATGTCTGACCAGCAACTTCATGAGTCATTTTCAAATGAGGCAATATTCAAGTTATTATTTTGCTTCATTTAAAGAAAGTTAAATTTTCTCCCATCACTTTTTCTTATTATTCTTTTTGCATATATACAGAAAGTTGCATATGAACATACTGTTCAGGAGGAAAACATCAATGAGTTGCAAATTATAATGATATTTACAGCACTAGGAGCTATTCAGCTGGAAGTGTCCATAGAAATAAGTTTAGAATCAATTTCTTGACTTATTCAGCTATTTCTTGGTTTAATTATAGCAGTATTAAATTGCAGTATTACCTTGTGGCTCCATTTTGGACATGAATTATTTCACATATTAATTCATTATGAAACCCATTGATTTTTAAAAATGAATATCTTCTGAATTGNGCTATTTCTTGGTTTAATTATAGCAGTATTAAATTACAGTATTACCTTGTGGCTCCATTTTGGACATGAATTATTTCACATATTAATTCATTATGAAACTCATTGATTTTTAAAAATGAATATCTTCTGAATTGTAGTTTGAAATAAGTTAATGGACAAGAAAATTGATAGTGAACTTTCATAGTTATCAAAGGGTTGATATTACATGGCCAAAAATATTCTCAATTACAACAATGTGACAATCTCAATTCTTCTGTATTCACAAGGGTATTCTGCCTCAAAAAGATTTCCTTGAAGGACTAATTAGGAATTTGGACTGCATATATTCATTTATATGCTTAATTTTTTATATTAATTGGATTGTTAATAATTGAATTGTGTGTATATATATACATACATACATTCTCTCTCTCTCTCATATGCAGTTCAACTTCCTTCGGGTATTATCCCACGTCATTGTAGTGCTTTTAAAGTTGTAGCAACTTTAAGCAGAATCTCATCTGCCATCATCNGTTCAACTTCCTTCGGGTATTATCCCACGTCATTGTAGTGCTTTTAAAGTGGTAGCAACCACTTTAGCAGAACCTCATCTGCCATCATCAGGCTTCTGAATGGAGTTTGTATGTGGGTCAGGCTCTCAGTTTTTATATATATATAAAAGTTTTCGTGGGTACTTACATGTATGCTGTTCAGCTTCCTTCGGGTATTATCCCACGGCACTACAATGACGTGGGATAATACCCGAAGGAAGCTGAACAGCACATATATATATATATTTTTATGGATCTTTGGTTATTCGGATTTTCTCCCGCGTAAAATTGGAAGTATCTAGGCAACGTTTCGATGAAGTCTCATTCATCATCTTCAGGCCTTGTATTCTGCAGTCTCTTGCTTCCGAGTAATGTTAGCTGCAGCTCTTCTTGCCTTTTAACTACTAGTGGGCGGGTGTGACTTGATTGGGGGTGGGGGCTTGACGTGTTCTGATTGGCGTGGGGGTGTGTTTCTTCATTGGTGGGTGGTTTGGCCTGTGTTCTCATTTGTAGGGGGTTGGCTGTGTTCGGAATTGAGCTGGGGGTGTGTTCTGTTTTAGGGGGGCTTGGTTGTGCTCAGGTTAGCTTAGTTGCTGGGGATTGGAGCTGGTGAGTTGTGAGGCTTGTTTTTTGCTTCGTGTTCTGTGGTCGTGCCACATCTTCAGGGTGGTGTCAGTTCGCTTCTTATGAGTCAGAGGGGTTTTGAAGCGGGGTAGTGGTGCAGCTGCCAGTACCCGGCTTCTGTTCTGGCATGTCTCCTTCTTCTGTTGGGGTATGTGAGTCTTTTTTCTATGTGAAAGTGTGGTGCGTAGCATCTTGTGTGGCACTCCGTGGGTTTGGGTCGGAGTCAATTCTTCATTGGTTAGGTACTCATTTATTAGATGTAGGGCAGTTTCCAAATGGCTGGTAGGCGGAGGTATCATCTCGTTTTATTCATGTGTGTGGGCGTTTTGCCTATCCTATGCTTCTCTGATTATTCTGTGGTTGAAAGTGGTTCGCGTTTTGCTCGATTAGTTCTGGAATTTTTTTTTAAAAGTCAATTTCATGTCCTGTGGCTTTGAGTGTGACCAGGGAAGAGTCAGTATCTTCCTTTTTTATTGAGTTCTTGTTTCTCAATCATCACTAATTCTTACTGTTAGGTTTGTCCTTATGTATGTGGTGGGCAGGCAGTGCAAGGGATTTCGTTATACTCCTTTGCGTTTTCCTACTCGATTTTGCTCTTTAGGAGTTTCTTAGGATGGTAATATTTTTGTCTGTTTGTGCAGAATGTGTTTTTAATGTTGTGTTTTGGCAGATCTTGCTTTAAAATTTTGGTTGCTTTTAAGTTTTTTTTGGGGCCCCCTTTCTTTTATAATATAGGGATGGAGGCTTTGCCATTCTCTTGTTCTCTGGTCTTTTGCTTTTGGTTGGGTGTTCTTTTTGGATTAGCTGGTAATCCTTCTTTTTTTGGAATCCTTGCTGTAAGTACATTCGTGGAGAGTTGTGTAGTTCGGTTTTTAAGTGTTGTTCAACGCGCTTAGCATCTTGTTTCGGAGATGAGTTCTCGGCTACGAATTGATCTGTGCTGCGGGTGTTGTGTAGAGTGCATGTAGATAGCGGTTTTGTATGTGTTTGCTTCTGGTAGATGGTGTTCCTCGGGAGCCATTTGGATTTTTTGTATACTAAGGCATCTAGGAAGGAAGTTGATTTTGGTTCTTTTCCATGGGAATTGTATTTTGGAGGTGTAGCTGTTGAAGCGTGAAATTAACACCTCTGTGTTGAGGAAGTTGTCAGTTTGTCTTTCCCGCTGTGGCCAGATTATGAAGGTGTTCATCTACGTATCTGAGCGAGTTGGTTTGTGATATATTATTCTTAGAGCTTGTGTCTCAAAGTGTCCATGTAGAGTTCTGCGATGAACAAGTGAGAGCGGTGATCCCATTGGTGCTCCTTCTATTTGTTTGATATTTTGCCCCATTGTAGGTGAAGATGTATTGAGAATAGGCCAGTGGTTCGGTAAGATTCTAGAATGTAATTGGGGGGTTGTATTTGTATTGGATGGCTGTCAAGGATTCGTTTATAGCACTTGGGCTTTTTGAAGAGGGATATGACATAAAGCTCACCAGTAAGTCGCTGTGTTTAAGTTTGTTCTTTATGATCTCGATGAACTGGAATGAGTTCCTTACATGTGGTTGATGGATTCTGGATTAGGGCTTGTAGTTGTTTGTGAGAAAAATTTGGACTAAGTTTTGTAGCAGTGAGCCTATGGAGCTGACTATTGGTCAGTAGTGGGGTTCCTTCTTTGTGTATCGTTGGGGAGACCATACAGCTTAGAGGCATCTGGATGATTTTTCGTCTAGGGTTATGATCTTTGCTGGCTATTTCTTCGCTGATGACGGGAGCTTTTATTTGTGGATCTTGGTGGTTTTTTCTAGGTAGGTGCTTGGGGTCAGTGTTTAGTGTTTTGTATGTGGGGTCTTGGAGCTAGGTTGGTTAACTTGGTTGGGTAGTCAATGTATTCATAACCACTGTGGCATTGCCTTACCAACCATTTGGAAACCTGCCCTCCATTAATAAACGAGTCCTAACATGAAAGTTAATGACACCAGACCCACACCCACAAGAGTGTCCACCACAAGATGTACACCACACTCTCCACGTAGAAAAAAAGACTCACACCCACACGAAGAGGAGACACGGACCACGAACCAGGAAAGCCATACTGCAGCTGCACCACTACCTGCTTCAAACCCCTCTGACCCCTATCAGAAAGAACGGAACTGACACCCCACCATTGAAGATGTGACAACGACCCACGAACACAAAGCCAAAAAACAAGATCACAGCGCTACACCCAGCTCAAATCCGACAGCAACTAAGACTAACCCTGAGCACACAAGCCCCCACCTAGACAGAACACACCCCAGCCAATCAGAACACAAGCCAACCCCTCTACCAATCAGAACACCAGTCAACGACCCCCACAATGAGAACACAACCCCCCACCCAATCAGAACACAGTCAAGCCCCCCAACCCAATCAAGTCAACCTCCCACTAGCAGTTAAAAAGGAAGATAGCAACTGCAAAAGCTCACAATTACTCTGAAAGCAAGAGCTGAGAAACAAGCCTGAAGATGATGAATGAGACTTTCATTCGGAAACCGTTGGCTAGATACTTCCAATTTTACGCGGGAGAAAACCCGAATAACCAAAGATCCACATACAAATACCCGCGAAAACCTCAGAAAACATACACACACACACGCACACACACACACACACACACACATTCTATTTGTATCTATATTTACATATGGCTGCCAATTTCATAACTTTGAATGGCTTTCAACATGTCTTCTAAATCTTAATTGTTTTCTTTTGACTTCAGCTAATTGGTGGAATGAGATATAAGTCATGAAAAGAAGTTCAGTTAATATTATTTAGTGACAAAAGTTTCAGCTTCCACTATTTACCATGGAATCCCACTGAAATTTCTGCTGAAAGATTCCCCTCATTAGCACAGATTTCATCATTGCATATTACAATGTACTTTGTTTTTTTAAAAAAATAAGAGACAGAGCAAACAAAGGTTTCTTTAATGTTGAAAATCACTGATCCCAGTTTGACAGCTGTGAATCACAACTGAACTTGGAAATCACAGAAAAGAGGGTTAGTGAGGAGACAGACAGACAGAGTTTATTATGGTCACAGACCAGAGTTGAAAATAAAATACATTAAAAGTAAAATAAGATTGAAATCATAAAACAGGATAAGAATGTTACAATTGGTAACAGATTCATCAGTCAGTCTGTGTCTAATTTTACAGGCAGTTTGGCATCATTCAAGAAAACTAAACCATGTTAATCTGACCACTACGTTAAAAAGATAAAAATTTCCGGAGTGTTTTACCAAGTAAGGAGTTATAAGGTGGGTCCTAGGATCCTTATATACAGTACAATATAACAGGACATGTGCAACATAGTGAAAGGTAATTTTACAAAAAGTGAAACTGCATTAAAGTTAAAGGTTATACAAAAAAAAAATCTTCTATAGATTGTACTTTCTACCTATAGAAAGAACATTTGAAGTGACTCATGGTATGTTGATTGAGATATTAGCCAATTATCTAGAACTATCATGAGACTTAGCTAAAGATTGGTTTCCAAGTTGTTGGTGAGCTCCAAACAGTGTTTTGTGGACAGGGCAAAGGGCTGCTTCCAGTATTATTTTTTATGTTAATTCCTAAATATACTTCATACAAATGTATAATGTATAAATATATATATGTAAATATATTTCATACAAATGTATGAAAAATTGTGATGACTTTGAATTACCTCAAGATTTGTAAAAATGCACGTCTTTTTTGCAGAAAACACATTCCCACTTTGCCTATATCATTAAGTACAAAACTGAACTTGGGACACAGTCCATCTTAAAAACTAATTCATGACAGTAGAATTGTAATCACACCTTTTAAATTAAATTTAAGTTTACTTTTCATTTTGACAAGGGTGTTACTATTTGTGCAAATATATGTATCGCATCCATTTAATGCAGCTGAGAAATAAGTGGTGAGAAAAATTGCAAGTACTACTGAAATGTATACATCCTGTAATATATTTCTGATATTATAAATTTGCACTAAATCATTATTAAACTGACAGCAAATTAGTTTTTAATAGGACATAAGTCTTTATATATATACTGTTAATGTTATTCATCACAAAGTGTTTGTCATCTTTCCAAGGAGTCAATTTTTAAAATTATTGTTATTTAAATGCTAAAACAAAAATTTATAATTTAAATCTGGGCATGGAAGATACTTTTTTTAAAAAAGAAAATTTCTATCTATCTATCATCTATCTATCTATCTATCTATCTATCTATCTANATCTATCTATTTATCTATCTATCTATCTATCTATCTATCTAATTTAAGAATCTTCCTCACATAAGGAAATAATATCTAGAAATAGTAATTGAAGTATTCAAAACAGATGTGTGGAAATTATCTATATTCTGTCTTCACTACTGTATTATGGATGAAAAACAATTCTTTTAGCCTGTAAGAAAAACTGCTGAATGCATATGTGCATTCAATAATATCACAGAACTTGTGATATTTTGTCCACTACTCCATAATGAAACATAGGCAGTGGTGGTCCTTCAGATGTTGCTTAACTATTCTTTGAAACATCTCTAATTATTCTTCATGCTGATTATGGATACCAACTATAGGTAGTCCTTGACTTACAACCATTCATTTAGCAAATGTTCAAAGTTATGATGGTGCTGAAAAAAATACTTGCACTTATGACAGTATTGGTCCTTGCACTTATGACAGTATCTCTGTGGTCATCTGATCAAAATTCAGGCACTTGGCAACTGACATATATTTATGATGGTTGCAGCATCCAGTTATGTGATTGCCATCTGCAACCTTCCCAGGGGCTTCTAACATGCAAAGTCATTGGGGAATCTGGATTTACTTAATAACTATGTAATTCATTTAACAATGCCAGTGATTCACTTAATGACCATAGCAAAAAGGGTAAGATGGAATGTAACATGTTTAATGACCCCTTGCTTAGCAATGGAACTTCTAGCCCAATTGTGTTGTAAATTAAAGACGAGCTGTAAACTCTCTACCTCTGCTGTAGGAACTGATGTTCATTTTAACACAGTCATGTACAGTTGCTTTGTATAAACAAATCTTCAGGAAAATATTTTAATTCCAAGTAACTCTGGAATAGATAACATTGTACTGCCACAGATAAAATGAGCAGAAGGCTCCCTATCCGGTAACTGACTATTATTGCAGTTGAGTAATGTTCTGCTAGTTAAGAAACTTTGTAAAATGAAAAATTTCCACTTTAAAATCTTTTGAAAAAGAACATAAAATTATGGTTTTAAAATTTTCCTTTATGAAAATAATCTGATACTTGGGTTCTATAATCTCTGTAACAAGGTACCCAGCTATATAAAATATTGATCAAAACAGCACAGAAGCAATGAGCTAAAAACATAAACATTTATCCCATTTTTCCAATTATGCCACAGGCATGTTACGAACTACTAACAAATATTGATAGAAATCACTGATACATTTTATTATAGCTTTTAGAAGGTAATCATCCTTTCTAATACTACTTTTTAAAAATTGTCCCACCCCATTAAATCATATTATAGCCCCTAAAGGTACAATTAGGCTGTACATGTTCAAGTTTTATTATAAAACTAAAAACCAGATTTCCTGTAGCTAGAAGCCAGGACAATTGATTGACTTTGAGATTTTTGAAGATTATAGTACAAAAATTTCAATGCCATGTAATGGCTGTAGTCCAGGACTATTTCTAAAACTTACTGGGTTTATATATGTCTGCTAATTCACAATAAAACTACAGATTCCATTTGCAATTATTTCCTTACTTATAATAGCAGGAGAAAGGATCCAAGAACAGTTCTATTATTATAATTTAGGATGAATTTGCCTATTGAGTACCTAAAAACTTGATTTCCTTGAATTATTCTTAATAATAGCATTTTATATTGGTTATGTGCAATCTGATCAGTGTTGAATTTTAGTATTCATATTTCTCAATAGCAATTTCTTCCCAACCTGGTTCTTTAGATTTTCCAAGAGGGTACCCATCGCTGAATAATATTGTTAATTTAGTATTCTTTTGAACTATTGAATGATTTTTTTCAGAATTAGCAAGCATGTTTACTAATATTTAATGTCCAAGGTATAAAAAAGAGGCAGAGTGGTTTTAAAGTGAGTTCAGTTCCTGGTAATTTTTGTATGGAGATTAGATATGTTGCGATATCATGTGGTATTATTTTCTTCTGGATTGTTTGTCTGACTGAGCAATTTATAGCCCTGAAGTTCTTAGATTGTCTGTCTTCCAAATGCACATCCTATGAACAACAATTGTCATTAGTTAGCTTATTTATTAGATAAAATGAATTCAAGGATGTTGGTGAGGGGATGGGACTTCCAAGTACAGTGAGGGAATGGGACTTCCAATATCATATTAAGATTAATTTTAATTTTAATCTTAAATAACTGATTTGTATGTGTGTGTGTCTCTGAGATAGTTTTTGTTAACTCCTGACAATTGCCTGGACAATTCCCTTGCAGTTTTCGTAGTAAGATTTTAGAAGTGCCTTGCTCCTTCCTAATGCTGAGAAATTGTGACTGCCCAAAGTCACACAACTACTTTCATGGATAGTGAGGACAAGAACTCATGGTCTCCTGATTTCTAGTCTAGTGCCTTAATGCCTGTGCCAAACCGGCTCTCTTAAAGTTCCTTCAAAGAATATTAGTTGTCTTAAAGAATTTATGCTCTTTGTGAAACTATAGCTTGTCCATGGCATAGGAATTTTAAAAAAATGTGTATGAGAGATCTTAATAAGGGTACATGAATGTAAGCTTTAACTTAAGCCCATTGTGGAATGAGCCTTACTTTTCATTAGTAATCAACGCAACTCTTTGAATCCTATATTGATAAAGAAATGTTATCTAGAAATGGTTACAGGTGCCACTTCAGCTTCCATAATTTATATGAGATAAGAATATATAAGAGGACTTATATTAGAATAAGAAAGTTTCTCACTTTCCTCTGAAGTTAAAAGGTTATCTCTCTTTTTGTATTTCAAAAACATTTATGGCTTTTTGTGTGAAGTGCTGGTTGGAACTGAATTGATGAGTTGAACCTTTAATGGTCTGTTTAGGTGCTGAAAATTTTTAGAAGCAAATTTAAAACTAGAAATTGTATCATTTAGAGTTGTGATGCATCTCAGGATACTACCATGATTCATGTCCTGCCTGTGGCCATCAGTAAAATAAGTCATTGGGTCTCAGTTCAGTTCTCTAAAGCTATTAGTTTACTGCATGGGAACTGTAACATAAAAAGACATCCTCTGCAGAGGAAATGGGGAGGACTAAGCAAGCATGAAGACCTGAATTATCTTTGCAAGACATGGTTTAACCAATTCAAGAAGAAGGTCACCTCTAAAGGGAAAGTTATAATATCATTTTGCTTGCTAATCACTCCATCAAATACTAAATAGAATGTTCCAATTTTTTTGTTTCATCTAGCATAAGTAGGAACTATTTTACTGAAACAAAGTTTTAAAAGACATTCTCAAAGTTTCCTATTCACAAATAAAGCTATTTTCTTCTCTAAATAACTTTCACAGTTTGCTGTGAAGATTCGCTTGCTTGAGTTAGGTTCTCCATGCATAAGTGCACAATCGTACCATCCCTGTCCTCTTGTCCTATTATTCTTACCTATTTCCTGTATTCTTACTCATGTTTATACTTATACCTATTATCTTGTCAGTGATTGACAAATCAATCAATCAAACAAACAAAAAAACAAATAAAAATTTATGACCTATTGACTTTGAGACCTGAACTGCCTGAGTAAGCCGAAATCCAAGGGCCATATACAATCCCCAAACTACAGTAGTCAGAGGGTGGGATCAAAGGGTCATAAAAATCAAGATGCTGTTAATGTAATAGTAGAACCATCCATTTTTATATGTATCATGCATGTAAAACATCTAAAAAGGGAGATGGGGCTTCAATCATACAGTTACAGTTGCCATATTGATTTTTTTTACTCTTTCATGGATATGTCTGCCTCAGTCTTCTTTTTGCCTTTAAAAGACCCCTTCAGTCTTAATAATTGAATAACTGAAAACCAGCAGCATAAGTACTTAAGATTTTATGGAGATAAATATATGACAAACAGGAGAATCCTCTAAACAGATTTTAAGTATACAAATGACAAGGAACCCATCTAACTCTCATTACAAAACACAGAGGAAATAAAACCCTCAGCAATTATAAGTCTGCCTACTGATTTTAGTATTTAAGAGTGAGTAACCTAAGTTAGATCACAGGCTTAACTCATCCAGCAGCCTCATTTCCACAGTGGCTCCCTCCATGCTTCTGGAAAGTCTGTTAGTAGGCTTAATGGTTCTATTATATAGCAGGCCATTCTTGCCTCCATTTTGTATTTCTTCACAACCAGTTTGATTCACTTTTTTCATTTCATCTAAAATCATTAAACAGCAAAATCTAGCAACACAGTGCACTTACTGCAAAGGTGACATCATTTTCAAACTCCTGGACAAGAGAATGGCCAAAGCAGAAGTGCTATAAATCTAGAAATAGTAGTATGTACATCTGTGTGTATATAAATCTTTTAATATCTGGTTATGGTTGCTATACACTGTTTGAATTTCTTTTAGAGCAGAAATAAGCCTTCTTGGAAGTTATTTTGGCAAGTCAAAATTGCTAGTGAATGTAATTGTTACTTTGAAATCTTCCATATTTCAGTTAAAATAGGATACTTCATTCCTATATCAGGGTTTTTCCTATTTAGCCCTTCTTCTTCCTTTCTGCCTTTCAAGAATGTGACTCTTTCTGCCTTGTGAAATGACTAGATAAAGCCTCATAATAAAGTCATAGATGCCACTATCTTCAGTACGATCTTCTTTGTTAAGTTTGTTTCTAAGCAAATACTTTGTACCATTTTAATCTATTTTTATAATTGTTCTCCAGTTCCTTTTTTCTTAAAACAAAATTAAAATATTGGTATAATTCCTGAAACATGAACAAGTTGTTAAAAACATGTTTTGAATATAGATAAAATAAGGACATAAAAAAGCTTGTCAGCTGCATTAATACTTTATTCTCCTCCTTCCGCTTTTAGGAGGCAAAAGTATATGAATGAAAAGCAAGACTGCTGGACAACTAGCCTCAATAGAATCATTTATTTTATCCTTCCTTACTTTTTTCCATCCTTGTTCTTTTATAATGTCCTTGTAAGCCATTCTTCAGGCCAAATCCTTGTGTGACCTCTTTTTCTCCTTAACTTAGCTCACAACTGTGAGCATGAAACACAAGGGAGATAATGTATGTATGCTTGTTGAGGACTTTGGGGAAAGGGTAGAATTAAAAAAATGTAAGAAATCAACTTGGCAGTTTTGTCAAATGGTACATGGAGGCTCAGATCTGAAATGCAGGTGGATTTTTGGTCAATAGTTTTGCTATAAGAAAGATCATGAAACAACCCTGAAATGTTCATTAACAATGAACTTATTAAAAAAATTAAGCATGTGATTCAATCCAGAAACAAGGCTGTTTTTAAAAGTCATGAACTAAAGACATAAATTCCCTTCCAAAAAAAATATTTATAAGAATTGTTACTTTATTTTATCATTATGAAAACTGTATATTTAAAGTATCTGTGACTGCTTTTAGTTAATATTACCCAGTTTGGTTTTTTGGTATACAGGAGCCCATACAAGAAGCGCCACATGGTGGCACTCTGGTTGTGTTCCAATTAATGGCTACTTCCTTTCAAAGACACACATTACTGATGGTAGAAGCAAAGCAAAGTCATTGTCTCTGTCGAGCATCTGGAGAGCTCTTTGGGAAATGCTTATATTTGTTTTCTTGGTCTCCCATTGTGCACCTTCTCCTTCAGCCTTCCAGGAAGCTAAAGTCATTTATTTTGGTTGCCAGCACTGGCAGCTGCTAGTGCTGAAAGAAAGCCACAGCAGCACTTTCAGCACTAGTGCTTTTCCAATGTTGAACAACAGGCAATGGCCTTAATGAAACTCAGAGCCTCTCTGCCTGCATTTCTTTTATCTCCCAACAAAGCTAGTTCTCTACCATGGACAGAGGAAGGCCTTCTGCTGCCTTTCTGATATTTGCAGTAATTGTGATTACTTCCAGTGGTTTCCCACTGCTAGATTAGAAACAATAATTAGCTAACGGACTTTTAAAAGCTGATGATCACTAGAGAGGTAGAGACAGAATGATTTTGACCTAAAGCTGAGTGACATTTAACTTCCTCCTTTAAGGATGGCTAGACAGCATGGGAATACAGTGGGCTTGCTATATCTCCAGATCTAGTTGAGAAAAAGTGAAAGATAAAAGCTTATTCCCCATCATTTGAAGAAGAAAATTTGATGTTCAAACTGGGGTACTGGTGATGATGAAGAGGTAAATAGGAAGCCATGGCCATATCTATAACATCTGGTGTCAGTTTCCCTAAAAATTGACAGTAAATTGTGACTGTGCTGGAGTCTTTTCCAGGATCTTCAACTGGCCTTTATCCCAGTACACTATTCCATCTTGTTTGAAGGCTTCCACCATTGTTCCACTGCCAAAGAAGTTCCCTATCAATAACTTCAACGATTACAGACCAGCGGCACTCACTCCTATCATCATGAAATGCTTTGATAAATTGGTCTGTCGGCACATAATTTCTGGTCTTCTGCATACATTTGATAAACACCAGTTTGCCTACAGAAAAAATAGATCTACAGAGGATGCTATAGCCATCACTTTTCACACTGCTCTGACTCATCTAGAACAGCGGGAGAACCACATGAGGATGCTTTTTGTGGATTTTAGTTCTGCATATAAACACAATTCTTCCACACAGACCAGTGTCTAAACTTCTGGACCTTGGACTTTCTAATTCAATCTGCCTTATGGATTTCCTGTTCTGGCCACTCACAGAGGGTCAGATTACGGTAATCATACCTCTTCAGCCTTTATTCTTAAACACCGGTACACCACAAGGTTGCGTGTTCAGTCTCTTTCTCTATACTCTTTATGTGCATGACTGCATTCCTATTCACGCTAGTAATACTATTGCTAAATTTGCAGATGATACAAACAGTGGTGGGACTTATCTCTGGGAGGATGAATCTGCCTACCGAGATGAGGTGGACCAGTTGCTTCA
Organism: Laticauda laticaudata; assembly: GCA_004320025.1. Lineage (NCBI taxonomy): Eukaryota > Metazoa > Chordata > Lepidosauria > Squamata > Elapidae > Laticauda > Laticauda laticaudata. The sequence goes on from BHFT01035691.1 coordinate 24,807, forward strand.
TGGTGGGAGACAATAACTTGGCCCTCAACACCAATAAGACCAGGGAGTTTCTAGTGGATTATAGAAGGAACAAATCAAGACATCCAGCCCTTGTTTATCAATGGAGACCAAGTGGAGCAAGTGGCCAGTTTTCAGTTTCTGGGTGTTACCCTAAAAGAGGACATGACCTGGGGTGCCACATTGCAGCCCTGGTCAAAAGGGCCCAGCAGAAATTATACTACCTGAGACTTCTCAGAGAACAACAACTGAAGGAAAAAACTGCTGGTGACCTTCTACCACTGCACCATAGAGAATATTTTAACTTACTGCACCTCTGTATGGTTGCCAATTGCACAGTGGCAGATAGGAAAGCACTCCAGAGGGTTAATGTCATTGCCCAGAAGATCATTGGTTGCCCTCTCCCCTCTTTGCAAGAGCTTTATAGTTTTACAACTCCCACTGCCTTAAGAAAGTTCAAAACATTCTCAAAGATCCATCTCATCCTGGGAACCCTTTTTTGAACTATTACCATCTAGCAGATGGTACAGAATAATAAAAACAAGGACAAATAGGCTGAAAAACAGCTTCTATCCGGGGGGTGGGATTCAAATTTTTAACAACTGGTTCTGCGGGCATGGCTTGGTTGGTGGGCATGGCTTGGTGATCATATGACTGGCTGGGCTTGGACAACTCAACATCACTCACACTGAGTCAACACATCTCCTCACCTGGCCTCTCATGACTGTGGGGATGCTACAACAGTTGTAAGTGTGAAAAATGGTCATAAGTCACTTTTTTCAGTGCCATTGGAAACTTTGAATGGTCACTCGACACAAGCAAAGTACCAGCAAAGGAGGAAAATAAACCTCCAGAGAAGTTTCAGAGACAGGAAGTCTAGTCCTGCCAAGAATATAATAAGGGTTAACAGAGAGGCAGTTTCTGTAAGCAATACCAGAATGTTTCCTTCCTGCCTTCCTTACAGGATTAGGCCAATAATTTCTTCTAACAACCATTTCTCTGAACTGCTTAGAATGTTAACAACTGGTTCTAGCAAATGGTGCAAACCTGTGGAATCCCACCCCTGCTTCTATCTCAGGGCAGTAGCTTTTCTTGAATTCTGCTGTGTAGTATCGTGTTGGTGTGGTGTCGGGGGTTTTCAATTCAATGTGTGAAGGGTGAAGGATGTGCATTTGTGTTTACTTTCACTGTCATGCTTTAATTTCGTTGTACGAGGTGTAAGCAGTAACAATAAAGTAAACTAAACTAAACTAAATTTAGGTAGCTCACTTTAAAATATACAACTCACTGCAAACTGCACAGAATATATTTATAGTAAATATTTTCATCTGTTAAAAATGTCAAGATGAATAGTTAAATCTGAGATAAGCAATCTATCTGAGGGATAGAGTGGAAAAGAAATTATTTTTAAAATTTTGAAGGAAGATGTGTGAACCCCATCAAGATTGAGGCCCATTTGGGGAATGTCCTCCCTCCAACCCCCACAATAGATCTCTTTGGATTTATTTCCACAAAGCAGCAGTCTATCATTATCAACCATGTTCTTCTTGAAACTCATTGGTAAGTCATATGGGAAAAATAAATAGCTGGGCCAGAATGAGAATACTAAAATCTGTTATTAATACATTTTTTTAGGATGGATGAATTCTGAAGAAGTAGAATTGTAAGCATCTCTACTCAGTGGAGAACAGATTTTAGACAAGAAATTGAATGACAATTGTGGCAGTATTTTCTTTTTGTCTTTGCTGTCTTTGTGGTCACCTGGATTTCTGCAGTCCGAATCTGATGGTCCTAGCAAAAACTGAGATTAAAAAAAATCAACAGCAATGGCTTTTTCCCCATTTTAAACTATCACTTATTATGCAGTCTAACAAACATCAAGTCTTGACTATTGCATTAACCTGAAGATCATACAAGTTACATCTGCTGCATAACTTTTGCCTCTATAACTTTAAAGTGAGTTTTCACTAATAGAGAAAATGGTTAGGGAAGCCTAAATTTACAGTAGTTCTTCACTAATATTTGACTTAGAGAATAATCTCCATATTCATTTTGGAACTCCAAAGTGAAATTTGATGAAATAATTTGGAAAAAATGCTACTTCTTCCAGCAATATTACTGATAAGCAGCCTTCACATGGATTTTAACTGTTATCTTCCACTGATTCTTAGTGAAGGAATCAGTGTGTCTTTATCAGAAGTTGGCACAGATAAATGTGATAGGCAAAGATTTCCCTAACCTTATACTTTAATTCCTGGGAGAAAAATATTCACCTGTAATTCTTTGTATTTAGCTGCTATTGGAACTGCTGAAGTGCAGCTAGACTCATAGTGCTCCAAATGTGGAATTTCAATATTAAGGAGACCCAGTGGTATTAATAGTGAAGGACAATGGGAATTGCACTCAATATTGAGAGGCTCACCAGTTCCATAATAAAACATGTACAGTTCCATACTACAAAATGTAGATGAGTTGGTTTCTAGTGGAAACTACTTAAAACATTTCAGTAGTTGATTTAGCTTGAGACATTTGTTTTTATTTGAACAATAAAAAGTACTGAGGTCAAGTATCTACAGTAGGTCTCCAATTGGGGAAATATTCTATTGTTCACTGAACAAAAATATCTGCACTATTTAAAAAGAAAGAATTGATTTGCTTAAACTCAGAGTATTGCCTTGTATATGAGAACTTCTATCACCACATTAATTGAATACATTATGCAATTAATCACACTCAGAAATCTAGGATAGTCAGATTTAAAAAAGAACCGGATCTTTGAAACTTCGAATAGTTTTGTGGAAGAGAGATTTTTAGAAGGTGTAATTTTCATTTACATTTATGTAATTTTCACATTGCTTTCTGACTTTTCCTCTTTTAACACACTACTAAAGATACAGGAATCCACATTTACATTTTGCCACTCAAATACCTCTCCTGATTAATATGGAACATATTGCCAGCTTTATCTCCAAATATATTTTTCTATTTTGACCTGGATATGTGTTCTTTTTTTCAAGTGAGAAGTCTTAAATCTATCCAGTTTTATTTCACTATAAACCTGAGATTTACCAAATATAATGGATAAAACATTTAAATATAAATTAAATAATTCTTGGTCCAGGTTTTTTGGGGTATGTTGAACAATTATGGGTAGAAATGTAAGACAATTAATTGAATCTTGATTCAAAACTTCAACAGTTAACATGATCTATCTTCTAGTACTGCTTGTCTCTCTGCTTTCCTCCCAAAAGCAACAAAAGTCCATAACATTTGTTATAGGTGACTGAATTGGAAAACATTGCAGTAATAATTGCCCTTTATGAATGTATCACAAAGACAATAGTTATTGAGCAATATATATGCTGTTCTTATTTTAAAGTTATATGTGTTTTAATGCTCATTCTTTATAAAAGGGAATTGTTAATGATCCTCTTAACAGCACTAGATTAAAAATGTTGCCAAAATTGATTTTTTTAGATGAACAAGGCAAATTTTACAATTTAGGGATTTTCCAAAAAGGGTTCAAATAAGAAATTCTGATTGGTATTTTCATCCTCCCTATCCCACCCCAAATCATAGGACAGATCAGAGATAGTGATGTTAAGTGTATTTTTCCCCAGACATACTTATTGGCTTATTTTTGCATTGATGCAAAAATGAAACACTGCATCAAAGTAGTATTAAAAAGAAAAAAAAATCTACAAAACCTTCGAGAAACACTGATATTTGAGAAGATAAATCTTCAGCTTTGGAGTAGAGACTTATTTACTTCCCATCCCTAAGACAGAAAAATATATGCCAAAGCAAGCAGATGCAAAAAAAAAAAAAAAAGAAAGAAATGTNCAGATGCAAAAAAAAAAAAAGAAAGAAAGAAATGTGGGACAAATGTACTTTAATCTATACAAGGTTTGATGTTTACAAGCCAACTGGAAATATTAGTAATAGAGATAGTAATCATTTGGGAACATCTTTAGCTAAGTATTAAAACAAAGGACTGTTCTTGCTTAAAACAACCAGCTTGAATACAAACTGTCAGTTCTTAGTGATTAATTTGATATTTTGGCCCCAAAAGTATCCTAACATATCCATACAGGGTAGGAGACTACAATCAAATTATTGAAAACAAATATACAGTGAATTTGATTAAGAGTGAAAAAATATTGCTTGAGATCAAGACGATTCACTTCTAAGGAGTTTGGGAGAAATTTTACAAGTTATGATAATGCAGAAGAGAAACTAAAGATACACCCACAGAAAACACACATACACGAAAACAAGATAAATGGATTTGGGAATGGACCACATGGTAGTGCCACTACACTATCTCACCTTCTCATTCCTAATTTGAAATACAAAAGTCTAACAGTGTTCTGCCAATGGAGAATTCAAGACCAACGTTGTGTTCTTATTTTCAAAGGCCAGGAGGAGGGTCAGCTCTAAAAAAAGCTCTGTGAATTTGGGTTGTAATAACTATGCCCTATTTATTAACATATTTGTAAATCTGAACTGTAAATAGCTGGCAACTACAGGCAAAAAGAAATTAAACTACATATTCATATTATGGTATCTGAAAGTTCTAAATATGTTATGTGCTGTTTGTGTAACAATAAAAAGACTTTGAGACATTTGTGTTATTGCTATTTTATATAGTGCATAACATTAAAGTTTAGTGCAACTAAACAAGAAGAACTAAAGACCATCTGGATATAGAGATGAACAAAGACTGCAATAAGTGTGCACTTTAAATCAGAGAAAGGAAATGAAGTAAAAAAGAGCAGCAGAATGAATCTGAATCTCTACTCCAAACAAACTTGCCTAAAGAAATTCTAGTGGAAAATTGAGACTTAAACAACCGAACAGTTCAAGTACTAGATAGCATTTGCACCTGTGATAAAGCCTCTTCACTATCTATGTCATATCAGAGACTTGCCCTCCTTATTTTTTCACATACTGTAGACACATACAAAAACTATGACAATATTTGAAACGGCAAAGCCAGAAAGTAAATTGAATCCTTAAATCACCTTCAGATCTCTCCAAAGAGATTTAAAGATACCCAATCCCATTTGACATCTTGAAATGCTTCAGAGATGCAGTTCAAAGGTTTACTTAAAGGGGGTGGTTTGACTGAATTGGCTTTGAATTAAATTGTCTCTTCTTTTTGTTTTTTAAATTTTATTTGGGTTTTCACAAAGACAAAATACAAATAAAACATCTTTTTTGAAAATAGCTTTATATCCTTTAATTTTATCCATTCAAATTCTTATTTAAGCTTCAATGCATAGCTTTAAGATTATAGCATTCAATGTAATACATAACTTCCAATCGGATTCTGCTTGGTACATTCTTAAAATAGATACTATATTCTTAAAAAGAAAATATATATATATATATATATATGTAAATAAAACACCACATTCCATTCCAATCAATCTATCACTAATATGCATTAAAATCTTACAATCTTTAACATTCTTTTCAATTGAATATCATTACTTCCTTGGGAACCACATTATAAACTTTCCATGGTTAATTCTTTTTTCCCATATTTCTTCACTTATATTTTTATAAATCATCACTAATAATTAAAAATGTTCCCTTTTAATTCTCTCAATCATTTTAATTCATTTATCTATGAGCAAGCATCCACTACATTACAATAAATATTTTATCCATCATCATATCTTCTGAAATTATTTCTAATTATATAATATAGAAATTCTATCTTATGTACCTTGCAGAATCCCCTTACAATTAAATTTTCACCCATTATCTCAAAACAAACTTATGGTTACAATCCTTATATCTTTTCCCTGTTTCTCCATTTCTTGTTTCTGTCTTTTTACAACTTCTTTTCCTTGCCTTCTTCCCCCTCTTCTTCTCCCTCCCCTTTTTACCCCTTGTCTCTCTGCTTCTAACTCTCTCATTCTGTAATCCCCTTTCTGTTGCTTTCGAATATTGTACTTATTTTTCAAATTGTCCTTCTTTTTGGTTGTTTTTTTTTAGGTCTTAAACCGCCCTGTTCACTCTCTTTCCCCCTTTTCTTTTTTCCCCCACCTTAAAATTATTTGATCATTAAAGATGGCTTCTTCTTTGTCCAATCTCTGTTCTACAAGCGTTTCTTGTTGCTTCTCATAGTTCCAGATCTTCATTTCTAAGACTTGAAACATGAAGCCAGAAGAACTTCTCTTCTTCTTGTGCAGCTTCTTTCCATTTTAAAGTTTCCATTTTCAGTTCTTCTAAGATGATACCATCTTAAAAAAACACGCAGTGGTTTTTAAACAACCACCCAGTTAATTTAGTCATCACAGATTCAAAAACCCAAAATCATCAAGTAATCCAAATAACCCAAGGCTGTTTCTATCTGCTTCTTTTTTACACCTCTCTCTTCCTGGGGGTTCTATTATTTGTTACCAAGTTTCCATTAAAATGTATCTTTGAGGAATCTTGTTAAAATTTCGCTGTGAGTTCCTTTTAATTACAGTTCATTCCTTAATTCCAGGCAGTCTCTTCCATTTTCCCAGAATCTGCCCTTTCTATTCTTTTTTCTTCTTTCCAGCTTTTTAAAAACTTTAAATGTCCAGAAATCTTATTATCCTTTGACTTTTATTTCCAGCTTAGATGCCTATTAATGTCAAAGGTGATTTTTTTTTTCAATTCTTGCTTAAGTCTCTTAGCTGTCAGTATAAGGAAGGAAGAAAAAAAAACCTAATCCTTTCCCTTCTCTCCTTTGCAGCTTCAAATTCTTCTTTGGGAACAATGTTGTTAAGCTTAATTTCCAGAAGTACCTTATTTGTGCTTTTGCTGTTTAACCGCGTCAACCAAAACTTTCTCTTCTTATCTCCTCCTGCACATTCTTTCCCGGTCGAGTTCTTCTTTGTGGTGGCCATTTTTGACCACTGCTGCAACCGCCTTCTGGAAAGGAGTATGGCCAAGCTGGGAGAGAGATGCGGCTCTCCTCAACTCTGACAGCAGTCTCCCCCCTCTCACCACCTCTACGGGGTGGCTTAGCCCTGAAACCAGCCAGCTCAGGGCGCTCCAGCGGTGAGCACGGATCGAAGCCTTGGAGAGACAAAGTTTTGGTCTGTCACCGAAGAAGCTCAAACCGGAAGTCCTTAAATTGTCTCTTCAAAGGTTTGCACAGTCCTAACACTTTACATATTACTCACTATAGATTTCAATTCCCTGAAAATGAAAAAGAAACTGACTCATGCATCACTTATTGCAATAGTCACTCCTAATATACTTACCATATCTATTTTTATGGTAGAAAGTTGCAATATTGTCAGTTGAAACAAAACCCAACTAAGTAAATTAGCACTAGATTTTAGCAACATTGTAACTAATATTGCATACCTGTAATAAAGAATGTGAGTACAGCATAGATCACCTTTATATTATGGGGTGTCCTTGGGATAATTTGGACTATTATCTCCAAAATTTTCAGGCAGTATGTTCATTCTTTGCTGTAAATTCTGGAAGTTTTGTTTAACATATCTGAAATGCATCACATTGGGAAATGCTGATATAAAAATGGAATACTTTCTCCAGATCAAGCACATTAAAATGAAATTTCATCCCTTGATCAAGTTTGTAAAGCTTAAATCTTTGTCCATCCATAAATATGATGAGTCTGAGAATTAGTGCTACCTGAAGAATACCTCAAGAATTTCTTGGGAGCCAGGGGCCAGTGTTGCTATTTGAAGTTATTGGAGAAAAGGGATTTATCCTCATCAACAATAACAACAATGTATGGAAAAAAATGTAATTAGCTTTCAAGTGCTCCAATCTAATTTGCCAAACACATAATAATGTTAACTGAAAGTATGTGTATATATGTGATCAATCTAATTTGTCAAAAATAATCTAAATGAAGACACAAACAGTTCAGATAAGATGCTAAAATTTGAATTGAGATTAAGCTAATAAGAAAACTTCCACATTTTCCAGGTTAAGTAAAAGAAATTAGTTACATGGTGGATGCTAAGGAAAATGTTGCATTGGTATCCACAGACACTTGTTTCCTGTCTATGATAGTCAATACTGGGAATACCATGGTAGAAAAAAAATAGGATTTAAAGTTATTTTCTGCATTGTTAATGGCTATGGTGTTAGATTAGGAATGTGAAGATTTGTGTTCAGTCCTATTTTAGGAACAGTAGCCACTCTCTCTCAGCTCTAAGAAGGCTAATGGCAAGCCACTTCTAAAAAAGTTGTCCACAAAACTACATGGACTAACCTATGTGATCACCAGGAGTTAGGATTGACTAAAAGGATACTTTAAAATATTTTTGAAATGGCTGGTTAGCTAGTTGGAACCCAGATGTAAATATTGCCCAGCTTGAAATGACTCCGGAAAGTTTCTGAAGAATAAAAAAAAAAACCTATGAAAAGTTCCAGTATATTGAATATACATATCTCCATATCCCCATGCATACAAGATGGTCCCAATTGCCTTAGAGACGCAAATAGGAAAGGGGCAAGATGAACAGGGTGGGTGGGAGCAAACTGCCCTAAAATTTGGATATCATTCTAGAGAAGGATCCATGTTGCCCGGAATAATTACAGGGATAGTATCGAAGCATTCGTTTCCTATATGTATATACAGGTCCTAAATTACCCTGAAGCGAAACCCCTCTGAGCTTTATAGGTGCAAAACCTATATGAATTAGGCTTAGAAGTCTATTGCAAACACAGTGCAATGGAGAATAGGTGCTTATCCAGTGTCTTTTATTTATTAGGATCCCAACTGTCACATTCCAATTATATCAACCATTACTTCTGAATATTGACTTTCTTTGATCATTTGGAGCCTTTGATGCTTTTTGTTCATTCAGGACTGCTGGGTAGAAAAACAAATGAAGAATGATGTGCATTTTTAATTTTTAGAAGTGGTTGAGGAAATTATGGAAATTGCATTCTAACAAATTTAGGAAATGCTAGATCAAAAAGAAGATTTATAGAACAATAGAATATAAGCAGAAAAAAAAGATAATGTGAGGAATAGAAAATGCTTATTTTTCTTTTAAAACTGTAGTTATATTTACATTGTCCTATCTTTATATTTCAGTAATGTTGTTTAGAAACTATTGTAATGACTTCATTTTCTATTCTTGAATAGTGTCATGCAAGATTTTCAAGTGCCCTCTGGTGGAAAATACTTCATCTCAGTATTTCACTTGCTATTACTTTTAAATATTAATGTTTACATTTACTGTCAGTGTGTTCATTTAAATTGCTTTTATGTTACTTCATAAAGCATAGTGCCAATTATCACACCAATAAACTAAACTAAAAATGTAAATGCAACTGAATGGAATTGTTAAATTTCTGTTGTAAATACTGAGAGAAGAAACTCCTTATTTTTTGTAATTCTTACACATAAAACTGACATATCAATAACCGAAGGTTCACTATGTTTGAGGAGTTAATTCTTTGTATTAATTGTGTATTTAGCCACATCTTGCCAGTCAAGTGCTTCTTTGTGGAAATGGTAAAGTTGTCTAGTTTGGCCACAGAAAAAGATGATAAACACTTTTTTAAAGACTGGAAGCCTTTTGCTAAAAGAAAAAAAGACTGAACTGATGATTTATGAATTTGGGGATTAAAAAGGGTCAAATATAGAAGGGAAAGTATAAGATGGCAATTACTCAATAGAAAGTAGGTCTGAAGTCATAATTCTATTTTTTCTTTTTCTTAATCTTTTATACTTTTATTGAAAAGTAGTGAGTTGCCTGTCTGTGCTCAGTTCTTGGTACTCATGTCAAGGCACAGAGCATTCTATTCCATTGTCTATTTTAGGACAAACTAAAAAATACAACAACAAAAATAATAATAGCATAACAGCTTTTAGGTCTTTGGTTAGGACCTGAACTGAACTTTTACCAGTCCCAGACTGTGAATCAAATTGAAGATTAAATCTTAAATGATAATAATAATAACAATAATGTTGCAAGTACATCAGATGGTTGAAGAAGGAAAAAGGACATTAGAAGAATACTTCAAATAGACAGGCACTTGCCACATAACACCAGACTTAACTGTGAATAAGAAAGACTCTAATGGCTTTCAGATGCAACATCAACTTTTCTTTTGCATCTTCTGCCCAGTGTGAGGTAGAAAGATATAACTGGTTATCATCTGCATATTGATGATGCTTCAACTCATTCTGGCAGATGATCTATGTCAGTGACTTCATGTAAATATTAAACAGCAAGGGAGAGAGGGACTAATCCCAGTCTCCAATTCTTTTGTAATTTCATGTTCCCCCATTTCATTCAATATTCCACAGCTGGGGGGGATATTAAGCAAAGTAGCTTAATATTGAAATAATCTTGCATCAAAACCTTGCTGTTTCTGTCTCAAGCTCTGAGACAGGGAGTAGATGAATTATTTTAATAGGAATAACAACAGTTAACTAAAACATTAGAAATATTGGAATACTATTATTGTACTTTATTGATCATTTTATTAATCAGCAATTCAAGTATATTTCAGTAAATCCATATTATATTCATATATAAACTATCATTACTTCCCATCCAGCTAAGAAATAATCAGTATGAATGTGTTATCTTTTCTTAAGATAGTATGTTCAATACTGGAAAGTAAAACTATAGAAAACTTTGAAATGGTGCTTTTCTTCAAGAGAGAGTGCAAAATCCTTTTCACTCCCCCCCCCCAATTATACAATTGAGGCAAACTGGGTAAGATGCTCCATTTTATGCCAGTGTAAGGAGAGACATCTAGTAGTTCTCATAGCCTCTCTACTTGTGTACAAGCAGTCTCCTGGTTAGGAAAAGTTGAGAACAAATTATGTTAACTGCCTGCTTGAATTTGAATATGAGTCAGAACTTATATATACAAATGGACTTCCCAAAATGGCAAATGGTATTGTCCTTGAGCCAGTGAAGTGCTGAAGCTACATAACGCTTTCAGAAACCACTGACAACTGCTGAAAACAGACTATATTCAGAGGTTGCTGAAAGCATTGCATGGTTTCAGTGCTTCACCAACTTGAGAAAGGAGAATCCCATTCGCCATTTTTAATAATAGGCATTTTTGTAAACACAGGTTGTCCAGAAGTCAGACATTGTTAACCCAGGGACTGCTTATGTTGTCTCATATACCTAGTAGTGGAATCCCAGGTACCTAGTAGTGGAATCCCTCCAGAATGGTGCAAATGACCTTAAAACACTATTCATACTTCCTGTTATTATTAACAAAACAAATAGATGTGGATGAAGCATCTCACTAATATGATGAAGATATATATTAAAATAAAAAATTGCAAATTCCTTTTTGATACTTTATCGAGAAAAAAGACATCTTTTTTGGTATTTCTCTTAAAATGGCTGTCTTTTTTTTGAAGAAAATCTCCACATTTTGTAACAGTGTCCTGAAAAGTGTTAAATCAAGAATAAAAGATGATGGTCAAAGTTAGTTTCATTTGCACTAATGAAGGTTGGGAAAAATGCTATCTGCTTTCCCTGAAAATAAGACCAATCTTATATTAATTTTTGCTCTAAAAGACACATTAGGGTTATTTTCTTGTTAGTTCTTATTTTTTGAGAAATACAGCAATAAATGTGTCTGTCTGATGATCTTAACTGGGGCTTATTTGGGGGGCAGGGCTTATATTATGAGCATCCTGAAAAATCATGCTAGGTTTTATTTTCCGTTTGGGTCTTGTTTTCAGGGAAACATGGAAGTAGTGAACTGTAATCTGTATTTCAATATTCCAAAGAGTCCCTCTATCTCTGAAGATTTAGAAACTTTGACATATCATTACTTAGGTTGTCTTTGAATTTAGTCCCTCTGATCATAATCAAAGAACAGGCACTGATAAGCACTGAAACATATCTGGGGCAGGATGAAAAAGGGAACAGAACTGCATGTAAGTGTATTTTTTCAGTTGTTCCTGATAAATACCCTAAAGAAAGATACAGGACAATAGATTATAAATGCAGCAGCATGAATAGTAACTGGCATTTCTTATGTCCACATGTCATCACTGCTACACAAGCTACATTCAGCTTCTGGATGCAATTCTGGTCATCACTTGTAAGATTCTTCAAGGCACAGGGCCCAGTTATATGTAGAAACCCCTATCTCCTTATCATTTCTCCCAACCCAGTATGTTTGGACTGAGTAGGTGTGCTCCAAATCCCTTCAATTGAATATTGTGATCTTATGAGACCAAGGAAACATGTTTTCATTGTTACTACCAACATCTTCTGGAACAGCATTTTCCCAGAGGTATGAATGCCCATTCTGCTTTGGTTCTGGGACCCTTAAGACCTGGATCTTTTCCCAAACCTGGTGTTAGTGTGTTCGTAGAGCCTCTGTCATGATTCTTTTTTGGTTATGATTGTATTTTACTCTAGACTATTGTGCTTTGCAGTCATAGTTTCAATTGTTTTGATGATATACTTTAATGTTTTATGCCCAGAATTTTTTGGAGTTGGTAGCCAATCACTATAATATTATTTCTCTTACTTCTTTTTACCTGAAATGAGCACTGGCACCTATAATAATAATAAAGATGATGGTAGCACTTAAGTATGTCAGCCTACTAAAGTACCTTCTCCAGGGAGCAGGTATTTGAAATTTGGAACATAGATGTGGTTACATTTAAAGTCACATTTTTTTTTAAAAAAAGAACCTGATAGATTTGATTCTGATTAAAACTTGCCCTTTAAAAAGGAACCAGTGATACTTCTGGCAAGCAAGAACCCATCATCTTTAGTAGACTTTTATCAACCAGATAGGAAAAAGTTCTATTGCATGACTAGCCATGTTCATCTTCAATATGATTCTGTATAGGCTGTTGCCTGAATTATCTTCACTCCACAAGGAAGCAATGTTTATAGCAGCCCTGTAAAGGGCCAATGCAGGGCATCTAAATCTACAACAGTAGTGACAGACACCTCTTCCTTCTCGACATGTTTGTCTAAAAGATAAAGAAGATAACATAAAATTTAATTGAATGTTGCCATGACATAATTTTTTACTTTTTCCAAATAGGATATATCTTCCAAATTTCATATTAACGAAATTAGGCTTTTTAAAAACTGAAAAGCTTCCATGATTTCCCTAGTTAAAGAGAATTTGGAAGATAATGGCATTAAAGCATTAAATCAAAATAAAACCAATTGATAAAAAAGTTTATTCTTAAGCTACTTTTAAATTTTAAAAGTTAAGCTTCTGTTCAAAGTCTAATTAAAATAAATGATTTGTGTATTATCCTATTTTTTATTCCTAAAAATACATACACAAATCCATACACAGATTTTAAAAAAGTTAATTCAAAAAAGTAAAAAGTAAAATAGAAAAACATAAAAGGTTCCTTAAATCATTCAGGAAGATATCTTCTTTTAATATTATTGAATAGATTTTTGAAAACAATAATTTGAACAAATTAACCCAGAAAAACAAATGGCAATGGCAAATTCAGCAACACATAGAACATAATAAAATGCATATATCTGCCACTTTTTTAAACACTATGGGATGCCTCATGACATCTTACAAAATATTACTAATTGCTAAAAGAAAAGGTGGCAAAACAAAACCAATGAGATTCTTTTTCATTTTCCTGGTTAAATGTCACTTCACATTTGTTTCTTAAGAAATAAGCTTTGTTTGCAGACAGTTTGAAACCGTGGACTTCTCTGAAAAAATTCTGTAGGCAACTATCCAATTTCAAACTTTCGTATGTAATAGTAGTTAAAAAAAACAATAAAAGAAAGTGGAGGCATAAATGCAGCATGAACAAAATAATGAATATACTGTTTGAATTAAACTTTGTAAATTGTAATTTATATTAAGTCAGTGTTGATTCCGAGCAACCATATAGATATTTTCCAGGAAACTTTGTATATTATGTCATCACTTTTCACATTTGAAAAAGTTCATATTTCAGTATCAAGTAATTGTCTAGTAGCAGCACATTAGCTTATTATTAGAATTCCAATGTGCTGTCCAGAGGTATTGCCAACATCTCCTTTTCTATCCGTTTATATTGTTTAATTAAAAATTGAAAACTAGCATAAAGCAGTGCTCAAACCAGATAGTTGTTTCAATTCTTTGTTTCCAAGAATATCTTTGAATCCCAAATGAGTCTTTTATGCTTTCTTAGAAAGTGAAAATTATGGATGCTTGGCAATATGTTCAATCAGAAACAAGACAAAAATAAGTGGGTTTAATAAGAAACATTCTGTGGAAATGAAGGAGACAAGAGGAGGCGGCAAGTAACATTCTATTAGACTTGTGCTTTATTATGTTCCCCACGAGTGCCATTTTGTATAGACGTATATTTTCAAAATGCCAAATGTGTCCACCAGCTTAAATTGGTTGGAGTCTCATGGTTTTTAAATTTTCCTTTCTTTTTTTTATTCCACCTTCTATTTTGTGTTTCTGATTATGTCAGAAACACAGTGTCAGTGTGTTTCTTGGTGACAGTGTCACCAGGTTGATTCTTAGTGAGTATATATTTTCCATGATAACCTGTCCCAAACTGATCTCCAGATCCTCCAACAATGTAGTCATCACACTGGAACTAAATTTATCCACCTTGATGGAACCTTTTCCAGAAAGTTAGGTCTGATCATTTAAGCCTGGCAATTTGTGCCCTGAGTGAGAACTCTTGGTTCATTTGTCTGATGATTTTCTAATCAATGTGTCGAATTGCATTTTAATAGGATTAGATTATAACATATATAATTTTAGTAATCTTATTCATTTGAATTTACCCAGGTTTTAATTCTTCTCTAGAATCCAAAAATAGAATCACAGAGTTGGAAGAGACCATTTATGCCACAGGTCCATTTCCTGCTCAGTGCACAAATCCAGATTAAAGCATTTGAGGTGATCCAGACAATCCTGAATGAAGAGGAGCTACCTACTTTGCGGTTAGTTAGGTGCACGGTCAAACAGCTCCTATTATAAATAGGGAAGGTTTTTTCCCTGAAATTCAGTCTGTCTTTCTGTAACTTAATTCACTGTTTTCTGTCTATATTTTGGAACATTGGAGAATGGTCTTAACCTCCTTTGGTATGATATCCTCTTAGATAGTTTAGGAGTGCCATCATGACCTCTCTCAGTCTTCTTACTGGACTAGCAGGTAGCATCTCAAAAAAGACTTTTGCCGTTGTGCTACCCTGGTTATGGAATACAATGTAATCTTCTTTAAATGGACCATCTGATAAATGGACCAGTCTGTTACTCTTCAGTGTCTATCAAATTTGAAAATGAGCCATTCTATGAATTATATCATTTGGGTAATGAGGTCATTACATAAGTAATGCATATGCATCAAATGATATAATATGCATATGCAAATAACATTTTGTGCCATTTGTATAGTGTCACTATGTAGTAATATACTATACAGGTGAAACTCAAAAAATTAGAATATCATGCAAAAGTTTATTTATTTCAATAATGCAACTTAAAAGGTGAAACTAATATATGAGATAGACTCATTACATGCAAAGCAAGATAGTTC
>BHFT01035693.1:0-39832 GCA_004320025.1 Laticauda laticaudata
GAAGAAGAAGAAGAAGAAGAAGAAGAAGAAGAAGAAGAAGAAGAAGAAGAAGAAGAAGAAGAAGAAGAAGGTGATGCAATAATAAAAGAAAGAAGGTTTATGGATTTTAACAGCTTCTAACTTTGGGAGGTTGGGAAAAGAGGTGGTATTCAGCAGTTTTGACCAGTTCTGGAGAACCGGTAGCGGAAATTTTGAGTCGTTCGGAGAACCGGCCAATCCCACCTCTGACTGGCCTCGCCAACCCCGTCTCTTCTCTGCCTCCCATCGAGTCCCAGCTGATTGGCTGGGTCTTCATTGGTTGCCCTGCACAGGAGAATGGAGCTGGAAAGCAGGTTAGCGGGGTGAGGAGGGAAGGGTTTTTTTGTAATAACCTTCCCTTGCTACACCCACCAAGCCAGGCCCACAGAACTGGTAGTAAAAAAAACCTGAATCTCACCACTGGAACTTGGGAAGGTAGAGGGCTCTGGTTTTGTGTCTTTACAATTAGCTGAATCATCACAGGTCGCCGTTATCATTGTACAAATTATCCATTAACTTCCTCTGGAGTTTGGCACGCTGATGAATTATACCAGACATTGGATGCGTGGTCTTTCCAGAAACAGTGGGAGCCTTGGTCCTTTGGCAAGCTACGTTTCAATCCAGAGTGGAAAATTTTTCCAGCTGATTTGTTACGTTCTTGAAAAATGAGGCCTTGCAATGGAAACGCTGACAGATTTAAACTCTGGTTGCATCAGCAAGAGCTGAAAGATTAATGGCCGCAGTTCTTCCCCGCAGAATGCCTGGCGCTTCGTATTCAGGTCTTGGATATATCAGGACATCCTGGTTGATGCTCTTAATGAGGGTCCTTGGACACGAATATCTGAGAGACTCGGGTCAGAACCCAGAGGAGAATTTACATCCCAGAAGAACAAGGAGAGAGAGAGAGAGAGAGAGAGGGAGCAGGAAGGAGAGGGAGAGGGAGGAAGAGAGGAAGGGAGACAGAGAGAGAGAGTGGGGAAGGGTGGAGAGTGGGAGGGAGGGAAAGAGAGAAGGGGAAGGGATGAAGGAAGGGAGAAAGAGGGAGGGAAAGAGATAGGGAAGGAAGGAGAGGGAGGGAAGGAAAGGGAGATGGAGAGAAGGATGGAGAGAGGGAGGAAGAGAGGGGGAAGGGTGGAGAAAGAGGGAGGGATAGAGGGAAAGAAAGACGGTGGCAGAGGAACGGACGAAGGAGGGAAAGAGAGAGGGGAGGGGGGAAAGGAGAGAGGGAGGGAAAGAGAGAGGGAGGGAAAGAGGTAGATGGAGAAAGGGGTAAGGCAGAGGGGGAAGGAAGAGAGGGAGAGAGGGGAGGGAGAAAGAGGGAGTGGAAGAGAGAGTAAGATGGAGAGAGAGGGAGGGAGAGTGGGAGGAAGATGTAGCGGGAAGGGTGGAGAAAGGGGGAGGGACAGAGGGAAAGAGAGAGGGGGGAGAGGGAGAAGGAAGAACAGCATTGCCAAGGATGCTAAAGTGGATGGTCTCGGCACAGATAAACATTGACCTCCATGAGGAAAGCCAGTTTGGTCTAGTGGTTAAAGCACCAGGCTGAAAACCAGGAGACGGTGAGTTCTTGTCCCGAAACAGGCATGAAAGCTGGTTGGATGACATTGGGCCAATCACCAAGGGATTCTGACTTCTCCAATGCATGGGACTTCAGCTCCCAGAATTCCCCAGGCAGCCAGTGGTGGGATTCAGCCCATTTGCACCAGTTTGGGAGAACTGGTTGTTGGAAGAAATCATTAGAGAGAACCAGTTGTTAAATTATTTGAATCCCACCCCTGCAGGCAGCATATATGGCCCACCTATTCCCAGAATTCTGGGATGGGAAGTTTTGCACATCCTAATGTTGCCAAGTTTGAGAAATGTTCTTATGGCCATTTAACAGAAATAAATTCATCCCATATTTGCTTCCCTATCTATCTATCTATCTATCTATCTATCTATCTATCTATCTATCTATCTATCTCTGCAGAACTCTTTTGCAATCTAAAAAGAGACATATTACTCAAATCAATTCCTTATAGCACTGTGGCTTTTCATGGTCTCCTCTTTCTTTCTTTCTTTCTTTCTTTCTTTCTTTCTTTCTTTCTTTCTTTCTTTCTTTCTTTCTTTCTACGGGCCGCCAATTGCTTCGGATAACTGCAAAACTATTCTGTTCCATCAGGAACTCACAGGAGAGACGGCGATGGACAGAGGTCAGATACTGACGGGAGCAGAGTCACGACCTAGGTTGTCCCATTTGTTTGCTTGTCAGTTTCCCTGCCCTTGCAGCGGAGAAACTTTTAACTTGGAAATGTGTGCATTTCAAGCTCTTTGCATTTTAAAGTTCTCTGAGGGCCATTTATAGTCACACTCATTCCATTTTAAAAGGAACAGGTCTGACCTACCGGGTCCCCAGTGCAGAAAGTATGTTTAGCAAAAGTATTTCTCAGGTTACATTGTCTTTATGGAAGAAACCAAAGAAAGGCCTTTTCTTTTTACTTCTTTTCGGCAGAAATTCAAATCCTTCGAGTTCCAGGAAAGAAGCCACCAGGTTTAATTCCACCTCTGCTCGCAACAGAATACCCTACATCACCAGGCTTGAAATTTTGGGCTTGGACCACCTTGCACTATGCGGTCTATGGTTGGACTTAAGCATAGGACACAAAATTATCTGCTACAATGTCCTACCAGTCAATGACTACTTCAAGAATACAAGAGCACAGAACAGATACAAACTCAATGTAAACCATCCCAAACTTGATTGCAGAAAGTACGACTTCAGCAACAGAGTGGTCAATGCCTGGAATGCATTACCTGACTCTGTTGTTACATCCTCAAACCCCCAAATCTTTAACCTCAAACTATCCACTATTGACCTCACCCCATTCCTAAGAGGTCTGTAAGGGGCATGCATAAGCACACAATCATGCCTACCATCCCTGCCCTATTGTCCCCATTTATCCGTACCTATTTCCTGTATTTTTACTCATGTTTATACTTATACCTATCATCTTGTAAGCGATTGACAAATCAAATAAATAAAATAAAAAATAAAAGAAGGAAGGAAAGAAATAAGGGGGAAGAAAGTAGAACAAAGAAGGAAGGAGAGAAAAGGGAGAGAGGGAGTGGGAGGGAGGAAGGAAGGAAGGAAAGAAGGAAGGAAGGTGAAGGAAGGAAGAAAGGAGAGAGAAGAATAGAGGGAGGACAGAAAAGAAGGAAGGGAGTGGGAGGAAGAAGGAAGGAAGGAAAGGAAAGGAAAGGAAAGAGTACCCATTCCTAAGAGGTCTGTGCATAAGTGCACCATCGTGCCTACCATCCCTGTCTTATTATCCCCATTCATTTGCACCTATTTCCTGTATTCTTACTCATGTTTATTCTTATACCTATCATATTGTAAGTGATTGACAAATCAAATAATAAAATAAAATAAATAAAGTTGCAGTTAAGGAATTATGTTGGTCATTCCTACATGGAATCCACTTAAAGGGAAAGATACCTAGAGTTGTTCTGGAGTAAGGCAGACTCTTAATAATAACAACAATAAACAACAACAATGGAGAGAAAATATCACAAAATATAAAGACCGGCAAATAGAAGTAGGACAGGCAAAAGAAAGCCAAGTTAATTCCAATAGGTGCCTCGCGTGCAATCCCAAAACATCCTGAACACTTATTAGCATTGACAAAATCTCTATCAGTCAATTGCAAAAGGCAGCTTTAACCAGGACAGCTTAGATCTTTACACCGTCAAACAAGAACCCCAATATGTTGACCAACACTAATAATGATGATCACCAATAACAGCAGCAAACACTTGAAAAGGGAGTATGAATGTTTGGTTGCTTGGTTGGATGGATGGAGACTTTCCAAAACATAGTCGAGGTCATAGGCATTCCCAAGAAAGGTGAAAGATACATGTTTCTTAAAGTCATAAAATGTAATGTTTGTATTTGCCTCTACCATTAACATGAGGACACAAATACTGCACAGTCTGCTTGAGCAGGAATAACTTAGTGCAAGTGTCATCATGTAGATTATTATTGCTTGCTATAATGCCATTGGCAATCCATCTGTCTATCCATCCATCCATCAATCCATCCATCCATTTTCCTATCCATCCATCCAACCATCCATCCATGTAACCATCTATTCATCCACTCATCCACCCATCTACCCACCCACCCACCCATCCATACATCCATCCTCTCCTGCATGATACCCACCTTAAAACGCAGGTGTAAAAGCCGCTGTCTTGGACTTCTGCTGTGCGAAACCAGATGGAGTCTTCATCCTTGTTGATCCTCCCTTCTGAGAAGATAATGGGCTCTTCGAAATCCCCTTTGTTTTTGTACCACATCAGACGCAGCCCTGTGCTTTGTGCCATGCTGTAGTTTGTGCGGATATAGCTGTAGAAAAGAGCGCATTTCACACGCACTGGCTCACCTGCCAAGGCCATATACTTCTTGAGGTCCACCAGCCAATCAATGCAGCCATCCACTGAAAAAAAAGAAGAGCAAAATGTCATCACAATTGTCTGGTTTCAAGACCCAGCTGGCAATTGATCCCAGATCTCTTGATATTTCATAGCTGAGCATGACTTGTCTAAAAATTCTTAAAACAGGACCTGACTGCATTTCTGAGAACTCCATCCTTTTAAGATATCCCTTCTACCACTTCATTATTTTTCTCAGTTTTTAGTTCCCTCAAAGTCCTTCCAATCTCTGGCTTCAGGGACTAATTTCCAAATCACAGCATATCAAATATAATTACAATACGGTCACTTGTACCCAAACCAGTTGTGCTAAATTTCCATTTCAAACCCATTATCGTGTATAGTTTTGAGAAAGGTTAAGTTCAAGAGATGCCTGATGGGGAGCTGAGAACCTCCAATGTGCTTAAGAAAAAGAAACAAAAAAGTCAAGTCCTGTATGTATCTTACTCGAAAGCAAAATTAAATCCCCGCTGTAAAAGTTGGCAATTAAAATTCTACAATGCGGAGCTTGGAAAAAGCTGGACATGACTTCCTTACTGTTCAATGAGTAGATGATTTTTCCTGATAACTTCCCCACATTCACACAACTTCCCACGATGCTTACACATGAATGTGGGGGGACCAGGGGTGAGATTCAATCAATGTTACTACCGATTCAGTGACTATGTTTTGCTGCGTGCATGTTTAAAAAAACCTTCAGCTGTGCCACCCAGACAGCGGAAAAGTGCTGCGTGCAGGTATGCAGTGTTTGAAAAGCCTCTTTTTCCTTGCTTTTTCAACCTCAGCTGTGCCACACAAAGCAGCTGAGGTTGAAAAAGCAGGAAATAAAGGACAGGTAAGAGCCCAGGCAGGTGGGTGACCCAAACAGCAGCAAACACAGAACAGGTTTGGTGTCTGCTACTGTTCAGAGCTACCGGCTCTATAGAACCATGCAGAATCAGTAGCATCCCACCCCTGGGGGGGACACACAAAATTTTAACCCTGCAGCTCTTACTCTGTTCTATTTATGGATCAGATCTGTTCTACAGTTTCTTTTTATGACATAGCCAACATCAGAGGGAAAATTTGGGAAGTTCTAACAGCTCTGCCAAGAACACTGTGCTATACAATTCCTGAATCTGTTTTGATTCAAGGTTGATGTAGAAAGAATTTTCAAAAATTGCATTCGAGTTATCATGCCTTGCTCGTCCTTCCTCATTCTTTTTTCCTTCATTGTTGTGTCATAAATACCTCCTGCAAGCCCTTCTAATCATGAACAGGGATGATGGATTGCAATGCACATATAATCCTTTCACAATGGTGCCGCTACCCTTCCATGCACAAATATTGTCCTGAGGAGAAATGAGGCACTATGTGTCTGTGGTGAATAACACTGAAGACACAACACACTTAGTGAATTGCCCATAAAGGCATGGCCAGTTGTTTAACAACTGTTTGAAGTTACAATGGATCCCACCCAAAGCTACTTACAACCTGATTTTAAAGTTCCAATGGCCACACACATACCGAGGATCATGGAATTGTATTTTGGATGTTTGGCAACTGACTTGCCTTTAAAGATGTTTGCAGGCTCTTGCAATCACATGACTACAGTTTTTGACTTTTTAAACCATCTACTTCTATTTTTCAGCAAAAAAGCACCCCTTGGGTACAGTAGGTTTGCTTAGCAACCGCAGAATTTAGACAAAATCATATCTAATTAGAATTAGACAAAAATCATGTCTAATCATGTGATGCATCAACTTGTGAATGCAACAACTTAACAACTGGCCTCAATTACAGTCGTACATCAAGACTACTCATACGTGTTCAAACCAGTGTGAACTTCTGTACACCGGCCCCTCAAGCGGCTGAATCAGAGGAAGAGGAGGAGGTGTGGGAGTCAGGGTCAGCATTAGGGAATAGAGCTGGCAGAGAGAGAGAGAGACAGAAGCGGAGCCTGGGCTGTCTGTCAGCCCTCAGATGGAGAGTCAACAGCCCCCAGGTCTGGAGATGGCTGATGAGGAAGAGGAAGAAGAGCTGGGTCGAGTGCCTGATGCGTGGATGCACAGAAGGCAGAGGAGAGGAGAGCAGTGGAAATCTATGGGTCAGTCCTTGGGACAGAAGAGCCACCGCTGCTAGCAAAGCTCCACCCTAGGTCTGGAGATAAAAGGCAAGGGGCGGAGTTTCAGATTCAGATTAACAGAGTTGGAAGGGACCTTGTAGGTCATTGAGTCCAACCCCCCACCCCACCCAAGCAGGAGACCTCACACCATTTCTGACAGAGGGCAGTCCAGTCTCTTCTTGAAAGCTTCCAGTGATGAAGCTCCCACAACGAAGGCAAAAGCTGTCCCACTGATTGGTTGTCCACACTCGTTCTCAGTGGAAGGATTTAAAGCAGGAGAGAGCTGGAAAGTCATTATGTCTAGGGCTGGCAATCTTCCCCCCACCCCCAGTTGTGGGAGGGGGGACCAGTGGGATTGAGGAGAGAAATGCCTGCACAGTCAAATAAATTATATAAACTTTTATCATCTCCTTAAAAGTGTGGTTAAAGCAAGGGCACCCAGGTAGGTTAAATTAGTTCTTTTCCCAATAGGCCAGTTATCATTCAAACAAACAGGGAGTCCTTGCCTTATGGCATTTCCTTTAGTGACTGCTCAAAGTTACAACAGCACTGAAAAATGTGACCTGACCATTTTTCCTGGTTAGCACCTTGGTTTAAAATAAGGGCATTATACAAATCTTGATTGCCCCTGTTGTATGAAAATAGGATGAATAGATTTGGCAGAGAACTATTCATCTTCTGGCCAGACAGTCATGTTAGTCTGCATTGAGTTCACTTCAGAGGGTTTGTCATGTTTGGGGAGCTGGGTCAGAACAATAACTTCTTATACATCAAACTCGTCATTAGCTGTCCCTCGGTGAAAAGGGGTGGCGCAGTGGCTCAGTGGTTAAGATGCTAGGCTTGGTGGCTGGAAAACCAGCAGCCAGGTTCAAGACCCAAGCGTTGTGTGACAGGGTGAGTTCCCATCCTCACCTCAGCTCCTGCCAACCTAGCAGTTCAAAAGCATGTAGGTGTGAGTAGATAAATTGGTATCACTTTGGTAAGAAGGTAACAGAGCTCTGTGACATCATGCTGGCAGAAATTGCCTTCCAACACACTGGCTCGAGGCCTCAAAATGGAGATTGGCCCCATCGTCAGCAATTAGCGGAGTCAAATCCGCAGGACCTCCTTCCCAATGACAAGGAGTTTGCATGTAAGAGATCAAATTCTACTGGGATTTACATTTTTGCATAATGATGTCTTCGCACAAACAATGCCATTTGCATTGACTGCATCCCTGAAACATTATTTGTTTTGCCCGATTTTGGAGAATAATGGATACACTCACCCATTAGCTCATTCAAATGATATTTCATTAAACTAAAGTTAAGCATTGGAAGTAAATTATTCATAAAACCTAACTTCCTTTCTACTGGGAATAACTTTTTCTGATTCTTCTTTATACTGTACATTAGGATGGTACACAGGCTATAAATATTTTATTAAATTAAATATTTGCTAGTCTCTTCATGTGTCATGCATAAAAGACCATTAAAAAAAACTTCTCAGCAAAAAACATAAATTAAGGGAAACATATTTAAAAAAAAAAACACTGGGAGGTTTCTGAATGAGGTTAACAAGGGATTAAATATTTATTTTAGATGCTTAAAGAACCTTGTCTGAATGGCTTATAAAACAGATCTTGCCAATAATGCTTTAGATTTTTTAAAAAGGCAAAATTTTGTATTCATCCAGCTCTTGGGCTGAATAGCAGATACGATTTTGTGTAAAGGAAAGTTTGTTCAAGTTGATCCTTGAGAGACTCCACACATACAAAGCATTCTCCTTGTTGCTTTTAAAAACCAGACAGCAGAAATGTTTGCTCTCCTCATAACATTTTATCATTTGTAATTTTGACCCTGACAATAAGTGACTTCCTAGTCAGTCTTTGGATTGTGCAGCCCAGAAGCTTATAGCAATGGAGACTATAAACATAGAGGTGGGGGGGGGGGTAGAGAGAGAAGAAGAGAGAAGGGAGCAGTCAAGAGGAGAGGGAAGACAGAGGCGGGCAGGAGGAGGGGAAGGTAGGTAGGAGAAGATGAAGGTGAAAAAGAAGAAGAAGAAGAAAGAGAGAAGACAGAGAGAAGGAGATATAGTGAGAATGAGGGAAGATAGAAGGTAGAGGAGAAGGAGAATAGGAGAAGGAGAGAGGAGAAGGAGAAGGAGAAGGAGAAGGAGAAGGAGAAGAGAAGGAGAGGAAGGAGAAGAGAAGGAAGAACGAAGAAGAAGAGAAAGAAGAAGAAGAAGAAAGAAGAAGAAGAAGGAAAATGTATAGAGAGGAGGAGGAGGAGGTAGAGGAGAAGAGGAAGGAGGAGGAGGAGGAGGAGGAAGAAGAAGGAGGAAGAAGGAGGAAGAAGGAGGAAGAAGGAGGAAGGAGGAGGAAGAAGGAGAAGGAGAAGGAGAAGAAAGGACAATGTATCTCCACATTAATAAACCTCCTTTTGCATCAGTCAAGACCAAATAACTTTGTTTGGTGCCAAACTCAGCAGCTAATGATGGAAATAATTAACAGATTGGGGTGCATCAGCTCAAAGAGGAACTATGCAAGCTATGAATCTTCATTGTTTCTGCCTTGTTAGAAGCTTTTTGTATTTGTTTTCTGGCTTAAACCTCTGATGACTCCAGAGGATATAATTACAAACAGCAACGTGTGCTGAGAAGCTGACGGAAGACTATTTATAAGGGAGCATGTAACATCTGATGACATTTTGGGGGAGGGCAGGAGAAGAAACCCTCGCGATGCGCTTAGATGAAAATCATAATGATCAAACAGAAGCTAATCAAAGTGACAATGTCCTCTCTTTTCTACAATGTCATTTTCTCTTGTCAAAAGAACACCAAGCAGGCTTCTGTTTTACACAACTCACACATGGTCTCAAATCTAGGTCAAAGCTGTTCCAAACACATTTGCGGAGATGTTGAATAGGGGCGGGGGAACAACATGGTAGTGCCAGGAAGACCCGAGGTCTACAGGTTCTGTGGCCTCACGGTCAAACATTGAGTTCCACATCTAATCTCTTGGAAAAAAGCCTGGCAGAAAGAGCTGGAAACCTTGGAAAAATTCAACCTTCTCAGATACTCCAGGAGGAAAGATCTCCCACAATGGCACTGAAAAGCTAGGAAAGGTCAAGGAGATACCGTAGTGTTAAAGAGTTCGAGCAAACTAGACCTAGTCCAGAAAATGACAGTGAGGACAATTGGGCGATTCTGTTTTGGAGGTGTTGTGGCCAGGGGTGGGATTCAATTTTTTTAACAACTGGTTCTGTGGGCGTGGCTTAGTTGATGGGTGTGGCTTGGTGGTAATGTGACTGGCTGAGCGTGACCAGCTCAATATCACTCACATCGAGGCACGCATCTCCTCGCATGGCCTCTCATGACAGTGGGGATGCTGCAACAGTCGTAAGTGTGAAAAATGGTCATAAGTCACTTTTTTCAGTGCCATTGTAACTTTGAATGGTCACTGCACACAAACAAAGTACCAGCAAAGGAGGGGAACAAAACTCCAGAGAAGTTCCAGAGACAGGAAGTCTAGTCCTGCCAAGAATGTAATAAGGGTTAACGGAGAGGCAGTTTCTGTAAGCAACACCAGAATGTTTCCTTCCTGCCTTCTTTACAGGATTAGCCCAGTAATTTCTTCTAACAACTGGTTCTCCGAACTGCTTTGAATGTTAACAACTAGTTCTAGCAAATAGGTACGAACTGGTGGAATCCCACCCCTGCAGTTAGGTCCTGTGAAGAGCCATTGCAGGAACTGAGTATATTTAAACTTGAGAAGTAGAAACTGAAAAGGGTTATGACAGTGTTCTTCAAGTGTCTGAAGAAGATCAAAATGTAGAAGGTTGAGACCTGTTCTTTGTGGTGCCAAAAATGTGGTCCCAGCATCAAGATCTGAACATAGAGAAAGGCAGATGGTGATTGAAAGTTAGGAAAAGCTTACACTGCAGACAAAAAAAGGAGTCATACTGAAATAGCTATAAATCACGAATGTAATATATGTAGGAGAAGGAGTGGAAGAGCTAGGGTGGAGTTAAAAGAGCAATCGGCCTAGAATCCCTGCGTAGCTACAAGAGGACTTCAGTCCAACCTCCCTTGAATTTCATGGACACTGATCTAATTCCAAGGAGGTGCCAACTGTTAGTTAGACATTAATCTTCTCAGCTAAGGGTTACCATCTGATCTGAGTGAGATGAGGGTCCATGGAATTCAAGGAAAGTTAGACTTAGCCTGCTTATGGCTGTTAGGGATTCTACACTGATCCCTCTTTTAACTCCACCAGCAGGTTTGCCACTCTTCCTACAGTATGCTACTGATCAACTAGGGATGAGAATGGGAGGACTGGATGGGTGAGGTGTGTGTGTGTTGGGTGTGTATCTTGTGTGTGTGTGTGTGTTTCGACCACAGGAGCCAAAGGTGATTAGATAAGTGCCAACAACTCCACAAACTTAAGAGAACTGTAATATCAATATGTCTCAGTCTCTTGAGACCACTAAACAAAGCAGCAGCTGTCCATTAACATAGGAAGACAAGAGGAAAAAGCTGAGAACTTAAATTCTGGAAGGCACAAATACAAAAGCTCTCAGTTCTTTGCTCTGAAGTTGACAATCAACTTGTGCCCAGGGCTCCATCCCTATTGCCAATAAAGAATGCATGGCACACACATTAACCTCCACTACCTTTTAAATAATGGATTGGGCTTTATATTTAAAATCTCTCCAGCAGTCTAAGGATTCTGGGTGCATATTATCCTGAATTGTATAATATTTTATGAGCAATTATAAGCAAGCATGTACACCATTTTCAAGTAATTCCTCTCGCTACTCGCTGTCACCTGAATAATCTTTACATTCTAAATCTGCCTGTAATAATTTATGTTAGCAACTGTCACCGAAGCAATTTATAACTGCGGCGTTTGTTAGACATGTCAGTCTACCTCGTAACCTCAAGCCTACACTTAAATTCAAGGCAACAAGGAAATATGAGTGAGATGATGTGTGACTTTATTGTTTGCACATGCCGAAGAATATTAGGTATCCTGAGCATGACCAACATTGCTTCCAAACACGAAGGAGGGAGAAAGGGAGGAAGGAAGGAAAAAAGGGAGGGGGAGGAAGGAAGTGGAGTGGGAGGAAAGAAAGAAAAAGAAGGAAGGAAGGAGAATGGGAGGAAAGGAAGAAAAGGAAGGAAGGTAGGTAGGTAGAAACAAAGGAAGGAAGGAAGGAAGGAGAGTGGGAGGAAGGAAAGAAAGGAAAGAAAGAAAGAAAGAAGGAATGAGAGTGGGAGGAAAGAAAGAAAAGGAAGGGAGGGAGAGAGGAAGAAAGGAAAGGAAGGAAAGAAAGAAGGAATGAAGAAGAGTGAGAGGAAAGAAAGAAAAAGAAGGAAGGAAGGAAGGAAGGAAGGAAGGAAGGAAGGAAGGAAGGAATGAGGGTTACCACCTCCAATATATACTACATGAACATGACATGATCAATAAATATATACAAAAATTATGTATATACCCACATATATTATATGACACAGAGAAATGAACACAATGTAGCTTGGATGTATACATGTACATGGCAAGAGAAACGAATCTTGCACATTTGCCAGACAGATGGCCTAGGGAAACAAAGCTGTTACAGAATCTGGTAGTCCTGCTAGAAATACTCCAAAACCTCCTCCCATCTTTCATTGGGTTTAACCAGGGCTCTTCTTCTGAAGCCAAAGATGGCTGGGCAGCTGTCTTGTACAAGCATCCTCTGTCAAATCGGAACGTTGACCCATCGAAAAGAAAATGGCTTTTCAGAGTTGGAAGCCAGAGGGTTTTTCCAACCCCATCGATGGAAGCTATCCATTGGCCTCCGGACCTCCATTTGCCAAGTGGGTCTTTCACACTGACCCACAACCTTCCTGCATTCCAGACAGGGGTGGGATTCAAATTTTTTAACAACTGGTTCTGTGCGCATGGCTAAGTGGGCATGGCCACATGACTGGGTGGACATGGATTCTTCTTTTTTGGCCACACACCCTCCCCCTCATTCTTGGGTCTCAGGGAAGCTTCCTGGGTGAAGCAGTAAGTAAGCAAGGTATAAGGCATTCAGAAAGTATCCATGATATCAATCACTCCGAGACATTTTCTCTCCAATTGATTTATTTAGAAACAGATCTGGCATGTCAAAGGCAATTTCCCAAGTGAAATTATTTTTGCGCATTACACAGAATCCACCTTCTCTCCTCCCACTTCTACACTTCATAAATCACGAGAACCAATCAACTGCAACAAATTCTTAATATGACATGCAGAATAACCTTGAACTTTTCAACTCCTCCAACTCCCTTTAAAAAAAATGTGGCAGCTGAATTTCAAAGCAGACACAAGGGGAATCCTAGCACAGCTGATCATAGGAACAGCTGATCATCGGAAGAAAGAGAGAAAAAAGAAATACCTTGAGGAGTGACTGGACGGGGAAGAATGCAGTCAGCGATGTTGGGTGTGTGCAATAAGGACCGACTGGGTGGGGATGGGAGGAGTGGGTGGAGAGGGGAGGGGCTAGCCAGGGGCACAATTTGCTGGTTCTCCAAACTGCACATAATCATAACAACTGGGTCTATAGAACTGATCCAAACCAGTAGAATCCCACGTCTGATTCCAGAGGTCCCAAATGTTGGCTTCTAACCAGCGAGAAAATTTCATCCAGATCAACAAGTCTGAGAAGTTTAGGGGATGCAAGTGTCTCCTCTTGATCACTCCTATTGTTCTTCAAAGAGTCTCTTTTTGCCTCTCTGACTTACAGCTTCCCATTCAACATCTGGCAGGGCTAATTTCCACTGCAATGAAACCAATTAACATTTCCACTCAAATGAAAGGGGGAACCTTTGCTTGAAAAGGTGTTGACCTCCTCTTCCCCCCCCCCNTGTTGACCTCCTCCCCCCCCCCCCCCAGACTGAGGCTTGTCATTTCTTCTCCCACTTCAATTCATTAGCCGGATGCGGCTGCAGAATTTAAATAGCTCCCGCAATGACAGAAAACAGAAGCAGGCACTGAGAAGACATGGCGAGATTCAAAGGACTGTTTCAATCAACCAGACTAGAGCTGGAAGGGATCTTGGAGGTCTTCTTGTCCAACCCCCTGCTCAAGAAGGGGACCCAACACTTTTCCAGGCAGTTGGCTGTCCAGTCTCTTCTTAAAAACATCCAATGATGAAGCACCCACAACCTCTGGTGGCAAGCTGTTCCACTGGTTAATTGTCCTCACTGTTAAGAAATTTCTCCTTAATTCCAGGTTGCTTCACTCCTTGGTTAGTTTCCATCCGTTGCTTCTTGTCTTGCCTTCTGGTGCCTTGAAAAATAAGTTGACCCACTCTGCTTTGGGGAAATAGCAATACAATACCACTTAGACTTATATACCACTTCACAGTGCTTTATAGCCCTCTCTAAGCTGTTTACAGAGTCACCATATTTTACAGAATCCAACAATCTGGCTCCTCGTTTTACCCACTTCAGAAAGATGGAAGGCTAAGTCAACCTTGAGCCTGGTGAGATTCGAACTGCCAAATTGCAGGCAGCTGGCAGTCAGCAGAAGCAGCCTGCAGTGCTGCATTCTAACCACTGCACCATCAAGGCTCATAACTGAAGCAGCCCCTCAAATAATGGAATACTGTTATTTATCATGTCTCCCCAAGTCCTTCTTTTCTCTAGACTGGCCATACCCAAATCCTGTAACTGTTCTTCATATGTTCTGCTCTCCAGGCCTTTAATCATCTTAGTTGCTCACCAAGTGTAGGTAATGCACATGCCAATGTCTCCTTTGGAAATCAGCCATGCTGGAGAAGGGTTGTTGTTTTTTCCATGATCCCAAAATACACAACAAGAGAAATATGGCAATGAGTCCAAAATACAGATTCTAAGATACTGAAATGAGACAACTGGAATATTTAACTCAGTAGGACAGTGACAAGAGTGGCCAATTTGCTCCTGAGAAAAGAAGGGGTTGATTTATTCCCCAAAGCACCTGCAGGCAGGACAAGAAGTAACAGGTGTAAATTAGAAACTAAGGATAAATTTCATGGCAGTGAGAATAATTAATCAGTGGAATGGCTTGCCCCCAGAAGTTGTGGGTGCTCCATTACTGGAGGTTTTTAAGAAGAAATTGAACAACACATTTGTGTGAAATGGTATAGGGCAGTGGTGGCTAACTTTTTTGGGCTCCTGTGCAAAAAATTGTGCATGCGCTTGCAAGCTCATGCTCTCATGCCAGCACCCAGAAGGCAATGTGCCCCTCCCACACCCCCTATGCATGCGTGTGCAATCCACCCCCCACCCCCGCTGCCCCCTTACCTGCACTGCGCCTCACAGCTGATTTGGGGCCAGTTTGAGGCCTTTTTCAGCCTCCCAAAGGCTTGAGGAAGGCTTCTGCAAGCTTTGCAGGCTGAAAACTAGCCCCGTTTCNCTGATTTGGGGCCAGTTTGAGGCCTTTTTCAGCCTCCCAAAGGCTTGAGGAAGGCTTCTGCAGGCTTCTGCAAGCTTTGCAGGCTGAAAACTAGCCCCGTTTCATCACTTCCTGTTTTTCCAAAAATACCAGAAGTGACGAAACAGGGCTAGTTTTCAGCCTGTAAAACTTGCAGAAGCCTGAAGAAGCCTTTCTTTCTCAAGCCTTTGGGAGGCTGAAAAAGGCCTCAAACCAGCTGAAAATCACGCAGTGAGGTAAGTTTGCTTGCAGCTCGCATGCTGGCACAAATGGCTCTATGTGTCATCTGTGGCACGCGTGCTATAGGTTCACCATCACGGGTATAGGGTCTCCTGCTTGAGCAGGGGCTGGGACTAGAAGGCCTCCAAGGTACCTTCCAACTCTATTATTCTGTGTTTTTTGTATGGATGACTGGCCCAAAGTCACCCAACTGACTTTCTTGCCTAAGATGAAACTGGGACTCACCATCTCCTGGTGATTGACCCAAAGTCACCCAGATGGCTTTCATGGCTAAGGCAGAACTCCCAGTCTCCTGGGGACTGGCCCAAAGTCCCCACCCAACTTTCATGCCTAAGGTGGAACTGGAACTCACCGTCTCCTGGTTTATAGCCTAATGTCTTAACCAGTACACCAAAGCAGTTTTCCAATGCTGGGCAATACATCTTCTAAAAAAATAATTACATCTTTAAGTTACCATGCTTGTTTGTGTGTATGCATTTGTTCTTACTCTTGTTGGGTGGTTATTTTTAAGCAATTAAGAAAGACCCAAAGAAATTTGCAAAAAATTTTTGTTTGTCCTCTGCAAACAAAATATAATATTTTTTTTCTGTTGGGCCCTGACAGTGTAATAAATGCAATTTGGATTATTTGCATATAAAAGGCCTTATCATGATGTCCTCCTTGCAAACGATTCCAATGACTTTGAAAAAAGAAAAAAAAATCCTTTTGTAACCGTACTTGTGTCAAGTTTTTGCCTAATCCAAAAATCAAGCTGTGTCGGGCTGTCAGCTTCCAGCCTTCTCTGATGCTTCTCCAAATCTTGTCTTAATCTCTTTTTAAGACTCGGCATAATTGAGAATAATTGGTGCTTGTGATATCTTGATGTTTATGGAAGGGAAATAATAAGGTGCTGGGGAAAAAAAAACGCTTCCCAGCCGTGCACTTCTCAGTGTGAATAAAACTGAGATAAAATTTGAGTTTCTGTGACAGTCAGCCCAGCTGTCGCTGCCATTACAATGTAATCTTTTGCCAGTTTAAGATCAAATTTTTTAAAAAATAATCAAGGTGATAAGAACCAAAGCTTTCCCTCTTCCCTTCTTCAGGATGGATCAGTAGGTGTAAAGTATTTGATGCCAGACTATGTAAGCTGATTTCTGAAAAAGAAGAGGAGGGGGAGGAGGAGGGGAGGAAGAGGAGGAGGAAGAAGAAGAGGAGGAGGAGGAAGAGGAGGAAGATGAGAAGGAAGGACAAGGAGGAGGAGAAAGGGAACAGGGGGAGGAGAAAGAAGAAGAGGAGGACAATGAAGAGGAGGAGGAGGAAGAAGAGGAGGAGAAGGAGGAAGGACAAGGAGAAAGGGAACAGGAGGAGGAGAAGGAAGAAGAAAAAAAGGAGGAGGAGGAAGGACAAGAAGGAGGAGGAGGAGAAAGGGAACAGGAGGAGGCGGAGGAAGAAGAAGAAGAAGAAGAAGAAGAAGAAGAAGAAGAAGAAGAAGAAGAAGAAGAAGAAGAAGAAGAAGAAGAAGAAGAAGAAGAAGAGCAGTAGCAACAACAATTAGTTCAAAAATGTTGGCCAACGGACCAAGGCAAAATCAGTAGGTTTTGACTTAGTGGCCTGGAGCTGCTAATCAGTGCACCATCTTGGCATTTTCAGCAAAATCCTGCCCAACCCTACTCTGAACTAAGGGGCTTTTCGTTCCTTCCCTCTAAGGTTCCCCTGGATTAAGCTTCAACAAACTGCCTTAACATAATCCCACCATCTCCACATTACTCCTGCCTCTTATTCAACACTTTCGGTAAACCGCAGTGCTCCAACAAAAATGGCAACTCCTACAATCAGCAGCTAATGAGATTTAAATTGGCAAAGGGCAAAGCTCCCATTTAAAGAAAATATTATTGATTTTGTTCTTTAGAAGAATAACTTAATGAAAAAAAATGGGTTTCCTCAAGATTTCGCCGGAACAGACCAGGCAATTCATCACCACCAAATGAATAAGCAGAAGTTATTTACATATTTCAGGACACTTGAGGAGGAGGCTAATCACCCAGGCATCATTTTCTTAATTGCATTTGGAGCAGAAATTAAAGGCCAGGCAAGGAATGCCACTGCCAAACAAGCTTTTCTAAGACACATTGCTTCTTTCCCAAAGTTAATGACTTGTGTGCTCCATAGGCTTGGGACCCATAAAAATGGGGATCAGAAACCCCGTCCTTAGCTTGATAAATATCTCCCTAATTCAGTAAAGCAAGGGATATAAATTTTCCATGGAGCTTCACGCCTGTCCTGCCAGTGGTGGGATTCACACTTTTTTACAACTGGTTCTGTGGGCAAGGCTTGGTGGGCGTGGCAGGGGAAGGATACTGCCAAATCCCCGTTCCCTCCCCACCCCACTAACCTGCTTTCCAGTTCTGTTCTCCTGTGCAGGGCAACCAAAGGAAACCCAGCCGATCAGCTGGGACTCAATGGGAGGCAGAGAATAGATGCGGGCAGGGCCAGTCAGAAGTGGTATTTGCCAGTTCTCCAAACTACTCAACATTTCAGCTACCAGTTCTCCAGAACTGGTCAGAACCGGCTGAATACCACCTCTGTCTCCTGCCCTGTTGAAGACCTGCAACACGTATGATCTGATGGTGGCCAACACCAATGTTTACACTACAAAAAGAGGACGTAAATCAGGGGTGTCCAATCTGGGCAGCTTGAAGACTTGTGTCTCTCTCTCTCTGTCTGTCTCCCTCTGTCTCTCGCTCTCTCTCTTGCAAAATTAGCCACTTAACCCTATAAATGTGACTTTTTTCCAGTGTGCCTCTGGTAGAAAAATGCCAGTAGATAGGTCATCCTATTAGTTATAGATAAGTGTCTAATTTTAAACAGAGCACTCACTCGAATTCTTGTGTTACAATCTTTTCTCTGGTAAATACTATTAACTATTATTCTCATCCCTTGGAGTAATTATTTCCAACGCAGACAGACAGGAAGTTTAACAACCTTTTCAAGAAATTATTTTTGATGAGTGTATAGTCTTAATAATTGGGGTCCCTCATTCTGACAACAAAGAAAGGGTTAGCACGGAGATGTAGAAGAGAAAAGATAAAGCTGGAAGGTTTTATCTTTTTTGGTCTCTGAATAATAACAGAGAAGAGGAGGAATACAAAGCAGAGGTTGTGACTCTAATTAAAATGTAATTGACTTGCTCGCCTTTGGTCTTTTCATTCACACAACTGATACTGTGTATTACTGGAAGCCAATAGTCCTTAAGCACTTTCATGCATTCAGTCAGTCCAACTCTTCCAAATATGAATTTGTTCCTACAATTAAACAAAGCTTCATCGTTGAATGATTCACAAAGTGGTTTTGCATTCTCAGAATTATTGCATCACTTTGATGCCACCATTTTTTCCAAGGACAACATCGCTGGTACACCCAGGATGGCATCCTTGGGCCATGTTTTATTCAGTTCAAATTTTCAACAACCAACCCGGACATAGCACCCAAAGGGACCTTTGCTAAAATAACCCATTTCTTCTAAGTCATAATTTTCCACAAAAAATCCATAGCCAGCCACTTCTTCAATCTTTGGTGGTGCGGTGCACAAGGGCCATAAATAGAAGGCCACAGATGGGTGATTTAATGTCTCCCATTTTGCCACCTTATTTAGCAATCAGACCAATGATATTCTGCATCACTTGCAGGTTTCAAGCTGCCTTTGAATGTGGCTCATGGAGAGCATATTGCACAAATACCTCTCTAACTCAATCAAGAACTCACTTATTCATGGATCACTGCAGAGAAGCCATCTCAAGTGATCAGAATAGAGCTGGAAGGGAACTTGGAGGTCTTCTAGTCCGCCCCCCCCCCCNTCTTCTAGTCCCCCCCCCCCCCCACTCAAGCAAGTGACTATCTGAACAACCAAGTTCAGAGAGCATCATGGATCCCATATCCTCCTCCTCCTGTTCTCTTCCTCTCCACAAACCTTGCTCCCTTCAAGCCCTGATGATGTTACCTACCCTGTTTCCCTGAAAATATGACCTACCCTGAAAGTCCTAGCTTGAAGTCCTAGCTTGAGTTTTACACATCCAATATAAGCCCTAATTAATATCCCGCTCACTTCAGAGTGCATGGGTAAAAATTAAGCTAGGGTGGGGATAGGGGTTGGTGGATCTGCCCTACTCCTTACCTTTGGACAGTTGTAGCCAGGCCTCGCACACTCCGACACCTGCCTTGCCAGCCCATTTCTTCTGCAACCAGCAAGTCTTTCCTGAAGGCCTCTGTAGTTGATAACAAAGCTCCAGATTGATGTAGAGCTCCGATTGGCTGCAGAGGCCTTCAGGAAAGCTTTGCTGGCCACAGAAGAAGAAGTACCTGAAGGCCTCTGAGAGCAAAAAGGAGGCCGGGGGTGACACATGCAAGTGAGGTTCATCAGCGGATGATATCCACCCAAAATAAGTTCCTTTTTGATGGCAAAAAAAAAATATAAGATGGGTCTTATTTTGGGGGAAAGACGGTCATCAGATAATGAAACATCTATAAGAAGACAACCAAGCTCAGAAAGCACCAAGGATCTCCTTCTCCTCCTCAAACCTCACTCCCTTCTTGCACTGATGATGTTACCTAGTTGGGTAATGAAATGTCTGCAAGAGAACCAAGCTCAGAGAACACCGAAGAGACCCCTCCGTTCAACCCTGAACTACAAATATTCTCTTTTCTTGTTATTTATCCATGCTCCAAGCTGCAGGTAATCTACCATGTAGGAAGCCATGAAGAAAAGCGACAGTTCCTGATTTTGATCTCAACACGGCTTGGCTGGCCCTGGCAAGCTGGAGAGATGAACAATGACAGAAGAGTCTGTGCTGAATATTTTTAAGACAAAATGTGTTTCTTCCTCCCTCCAGGAAACAAGTTTCAGACCTGGCTCTGAGATCAACTGGACAAGGTGCCGAGGACAAAAATATCACAGCTGTCTTCCAGGTTAGGGTTTCTGCTGATTCGACGTTCTTCCCACGTGTTCAACATCAGACAGGCTACACCGCGAATGTGCCCGAGACGATACTGCTCAACTCCCATAAAAACTGAGGGTTCCTCTTTTTTCTTGCCCCTCCAGTTCACGTGGAGGAGCTGTGAAGGATAAAGGCTGAATTTGTGCCACACATCAGCAAAACTGGCTTCGAGTGAGTGTCTACCAGTGGGGAAAAGGGAGGTCAGACACAGTCTAGGTCAAAAGCTCGTGCCGTTGTGGCTTTTCAATTTGGTTTTAAATGACCTCAAGAAAAGCCATCTTTGAAGAAAGAATAAAAGTGCTGACACCGCAAAGGGCTAAGCATCATGAATACAAAGGAGGCAGCTTACTAGATCCTGAATTGCTGAAGAAGGTATATTACACGTCTCTTATCTCATTCCTATCTGAAATCCGAAAGAGGGAAGGAGAAATGTCAACCACTTCAATCACTATCAACTCCGCCTTGGTTGTGGTTGGAAGTACACATTGCAAGAGGAAGCAAAATCTAATATTTAGGGCATTTAGAAAAAGAAAACAAAACTGTTCTTAATTATACCACACTTCTGTGGAGTCCTTGGTGCTCTCTGAAGTTGGTGGGTTTTTTTTTTTTTGCAGATGTTTCATTACCCAACTAAGTAACATGATCATCAATGCTAGAAGAGAGAGGGCTTGCTGTCATTTTATATGCGAGTGGCTTCTCCTATCAGTGTAGGTGGGAGTGGTAGGTAGGTAGGTAGGTAGGTAGGAAGGAAGGAAAAATAGGAGGGAGGGAGGGAAGGAAAAAAGGAAGGAAAATAGGAGGGAGGGAGGGAGGGAGGAAAAACAGGAGGGAGGGAGGGTGGGAAGGAAGGAAAAATAGGAGGGACAGAAAGAAGAAAAAGGAGGGAGTGAAGGAAGGAAAGAATAGGAGGGAGGGAAGGAAGGAAGGAAAAACAGGAGGGAGGGAGGGAAGGAAGGAAAGAAAAATAGGAGGGAGGGAGTGAAGAAAGGAACAATAGGAGAGAGGGAAGGCAGAAGGGAAGGAAAAAGGAGGGAGGGAAGGAAGGAAAAATAGAAGGGAGGGCAGGAAGGAAAGAAGAAAGGAAAGAATGAAAAATAGAAGGGTAGGAGGGGGAGAGAGGGAAGGAAGAAAGAGAGGAAGGGAAGGAAGGATAGGAGAGAAGGAAATGAGGAAAGAGGGAAGGGAAGGAGGGAGCTTTGTTAAAGATCGTGACTTTTGCAAAAATTTCTTGTTTCCAAGCATTCTCATTTTTAACATTAGCCAACAGCAACAGCCTTGCCTGTAACTTCCAGGCTGCCAGGGGACTTTACTACGAACAGGTTTCCTTCAAATAGCGGAGAGTCGCACAGATGGCCCAACCCTGTTCTTCCAGCGGGCGCCTTCTATCGCGTCGCCTTTGACCAATTCAGTGGGTCTTGGCAGAACCCAAGTTTACATTTGGCACATTTGTGCTGGAAGACCCCTGCCTTTAAAATGACTTTATGGAAAAGTTCATGGGCTACAACAACATTAAGATAATGACCAGGCTGACAGTGACAAATGCACCAGGCAGAATGACTAAATAAAATCAATTAGCATTCTAAATATGGGCCAAGCTCTTGGCAGGCCTGTGTCAATTGTCAGGACCAAATATTGTGACTCTTTTCCAGAAAGCAGCAAGTACCGTAAAAACAGTCAAAAAGTATAAGGAAGGAAGCGACACACAACTCTCTCTTGGCCCCTTGCTCAGTAGTAACTATTTTTAAAAAAACTTTGGAACCTGGTCTTAAAAAAACCGCAATGGACAGAGCTGACCAGGTTCACTTTTTTAAAAAAATATGAGGTTTGTGGGGGTTAGGCAGGCCATTGTGTGAAATTTCCCAGGGGATTTAATGCCCTTCTTTTAGGATGTAATTTGTGAGGGGAGGGGACCTTTCAGAAATTGCATTTGGCCCCCCCCCCAAAAAAAAAAATTTTTACAGGTGAATTTCAGCAGAGGAGAGAGCAGCTCAGTCAATTTACAGAAATGCTTCAAAATACATAAAAATATTTGTGCAATGCTGGTGTGTCAGAATGCTTTCTTGCTGCAGAGATAGGCTATGTACACATGTGGGAAGCTGCCCTCTCCTAGAAGAATGATATATTTTGAGGATTTTTTTTTTTTAACAGGCAGAATATTATATGTCCCTAAATGAGAAATGGAGAAACATGGTTTTAGAGGCAGGAAGCAACCCCAGTCTCCTTGACCCCAAGCAGAAACTGAAGAGGCCAACTTTTAGAAATGCAGATTTGGTCATCCATTCAAGACAGGATATCTTGAAACAAAGGCAGAATGGTAGGATTCAAAGCAGCCCCATCACTGACTTATGACCATTTTTCACACT
Organism: Laticauda laticaudata; assembly: GCA_004320025.1. Classification (NCBI taxonomy): domain Eukaryota; kingdom Metazoa; phylum Chordata; class Lepidosauria; order Squamata; family Elapidae; genus Laticauda; species Laticauda laticaudata. Next base: position 22,588 of record BHFT01035693.1, read on the forward strand.
TACGACTGTTGCAGCATCCCCACAGTCATGAGAGGCCATGCGAGGAGATGCATGCCTCGATGTGAGTGATATTGAGTTGGCCACACTCAGCCAGTCACATTACCACCAACCCATGTCTACCCAGTCACATGACCACCAAGCCACACCCATCAACTAAGCCACGCCCACAGAACCAGTTGTTAAAAAAATTGAATCCCACCCCTGACATGAACAAATAAATAAATGATGAAGGAGACACAATTCAAAGATTCAAAGGAAAATAACAAAGGATTTCATCGTTACGGTAGTGTGTGATTAGTTACACAGATTGAGGGGGGAGGGAATCTCCTATCTCATTTGTATGCTAGGTGGAAAGAATCAGGACTACACATTAAATTCCAGACCAGAAGATTCTTACTCAAATCTTTCCACAAGAACCTAGAGTCAACTAACGGTCAGCGCTAAATCGATGCTAAATAAGAGTTAATGGAATTCAAAAGACTTTGAATATTTGTGGACATGCAGCAATTCTAAGCTGTGTTCTCTTTTGACTCTGCCCTCAGTTCTGCCTCTCCTCCTCCTACATTCTACCATATAATGGGTCCAAACAGAATTTAAGATTTTTTTAAAGATTTTTTTGGACAGAATATTACTCTTTTTTCTGCTATCTCTCCTATTTCCCGCTTTATCTTCTCTCCATCTTTCTCTTTCTCCTTCAAGCAAATCCTTGCACTACCCAATGTCTTCCCTACCTTCTGTTTCTCTCTTCCATTCTCTAGAATCAACCTCTGCAAAACAACACGAAGATTTAATGATTTGAACCGCAAGTCTGACAATGAATACACCTGTTCAGGAGCCAGGGCATTTCTCAGCCGGGCCCAGAATTGGCACCTTTCTGATAAGAGAGTAAAATCTATTCCTAGAAATTAAGGAATCCCTCCAAGTAACCATAAAGCAGGAGTAAATGATTTTTCCAGCAGATTACAATTTCCTATTTTTGTCGAGCCAGTGAAAACATTACACCGGAGATCCTTCGTCCCACCTCAGTACTTACTTTGTAGTTTGAAACAGCAAAGATGTGAAACTGTAATTTGATATTGTCTCTAACCTGTAATGTAATGAAAGCTGGCTATTGGGTTTTCCTCCCAGTAGGAAGCAGTCAAAAAGAAACCAAGAATAAATAAAATAAAATAAAGTAAAATAAAGGCGATATATCTCCCTGGCTATTACTTAAAATTTCCTATAAAAATGTGAAAAATTGCTTGCTGCATTGCTGTGTTCCCTAAGAAAATGAAGCATTTTGGACTGCTTAGAAAGATTATGGAGAATTGCAGTTTTTTAAAAGAGAGAATTCAATGTATAAAGCAATACTTTTTTTTTCAACCTTGGCAACCTGTAAGAGGTCTGGATTTTAACCAGGGATGGGCTTCAAAAATTTTAGCAAAGGATTCTCTGCTTGGTTGCTGGGTGGGTGTGGCCATAGTTCCTCCTGCACTATGGCAGAGGAGGCATTTTTGCCCTCCCCGGGCTCCAGGGGCTTTTCCTTGAGCCTCCAGGAGGGTGAAAATGGCTTCCCTGGACTCTCTTCAAGCCAGAAGTGGGCCAATTTCCGGTCTTCCCAAACTTCCAGGAAGCTGTTTTTTGCCCTCCCTGAGCCTCCGCGCATTCCCTGCACTTACCTGCATCCAAAACAGGCCACATGGGGACTCCTGGGAAGGGAGGGGTGGGTGGAGCCATCCAGGAGTGGGATTTAGGGGTTCTCCAAACTGCACAGAATCTTGGAACCCCCAGTAGCTCACCCCTGGTTTTAACTCCTAGAATTCCCCAACCAGCAAGGAAATACAGGGAATTCTGGGAGATGGAATGTGGACCTCTTAAAGTTGCCAAGGTTGAGAAATGCTGGGACAAAGGGATGGTAGCTGAAGACTGGAATTTATTCTAAGATCTTGCATCTTAACAAAGAGAGATCCAAGCTGGAATTAAGCAGAAATTTCCTGACGATGAGAACAAGTAATAAGAAGAATGGCTTGTCTCCAGAAGTTGTGGGTACTGGAGATTTTGAAGAAGAGACTGGACAGCCATTTGTCTGGAATGGTATAAAGTCTCCTGCTTCAGCAAGGGGTCGGAATAGAAGACCTCCAAGGTTCCTTCCAACTCTTGTTATTCTGTTTACTTTCCAAATTCCTTTGTCTTTGTGTGAGGACCCAGGGTGGGATACAAAATAAACACAGTCACAAAAAACAGGTGAAGCCCCTTTTATTCCTTCACTTTGCTTCCAAGCTCCAAATATCCTTGACTGGAGACAAAAAAAACTCCCACACAAGCAGTAACAAGAAGGAGGAAATGCTGTTTAAATTATATAGAGTAAAAAACAACACAAACCAGGCAAGATAAGGGCTGGAGGACATCCACAGATATCAGAACACACACACTGGGAAGTATGCCAAACTCAGAGAGGAACCATAAACTAGAGATATTTCCATGCTTTGTTTCCAACACTTGCCTGTACGCATGTCCGTCCTCTTATCCAGTGGTCATAGCTGCAGCCCATGAAGAGAATTAAGGCCCTCTCCTCCCCAGTAGACTACATCTCTCCCATATCCTCTCCTCCCTGCATGCCTTAGGATGAAGAGGGGATGGTCCTGGGTCTTCCTCTGACTGCCCAGCCTCCTCCACAACCTCCGGAGCCACACCTCCACTGCCTTTCGGCTGTTCCTCCTCTCCCTCAGAGTCAGTCTCCACCAGGGGCATGACACTTTGGCTCCCTTCTCACCTTTGCTCCTAAATCGAAGATGAGAACAGCTGACAGGGGAAAAATTGTTTTTGAAACAATCACCTGCAAGTGAGACTTGTAAAGAAAACAATCCAACAATTGTCAAAATAATCCAACGTGTGATTTTCCTGTCCTTAAATGTTGGCCATGAAATCTATAGGAGCAAAGCTGATAGGAAGGGATTTTTATGTCTATCTATCTTTTGCAAACAGGGCCTCGTGGTCATGACAATGTAGTCAAACCAGTCTCTCAACACCATATTCGTCTTACAAAAGTCTATTTTTTTCCTTTTTCTCTCTTTTTTCAATCATCAAAGACCAGTTAATGGTCTCTAGCGTACCCAGGGAAACACAAAATGCTAAAACATCACTCACAATTCTGTTTAGACCAATTAGTTTGATCATTTCAAATGCAGGATCCATATTTTAGAAGGGCGGCCTCTTCAGCTATGGGATGCTGGCAATGACACACACACACACACACACACACACACACACGTTAATCACACACTCCCCCATACTTTAAGTCTCTTACATCCGCAGGGACAATCTTGCAATAGACAGAGACATATTAAATTTCTTTCCACTGTTATTTCCAACCTTTCCTGGAAGGCAAACATTAGGATGGTTTGCAATAAAGCTGGAAGTAGTTGGTAGTTGCAAGGAAGAATGATAACTTGGCCTTAAATTCTGCTCCCTTCTCTTTGCCCACCCGACCCCCAGACACCCCCCNTTCCTCTGAGGTGTACTTGGTTCCTGTGCAATTACCCATCACACCCCCCCCAAAAAAAAAAAAACACCTGCCAGGGTCTTTTTAGCTCCACTGTTCTCAGCAATAATTGTGTCAGGCCTCTAGAGTAACCAGATGCAACACGACTCTCTTCTGGGGATGGAGGGAATTACGAGGAAGGAAGTAACGTCGCTATGCTTTCTCCAGGTTTAAAAAATCCATTGCTCTTTCAAGTTTAGCAAAAGATAGTGAGGTCCACAGTGTTTCATCGCCAACAATAAAAAAGCTGCCTGTTTTAAAAGACTTCAAAGCTTCATTTTCTTTTACAGTTATGGGAAATTCATTTTAACATCTCCCGGAGGGGTGTTTTGACTTTATTCAAAAGCTGGTACACAGACGATGAGCCTAGCACATCATCGGAAACTGAGACTAGGTAACATTTGGAGCCAACTTCAGCAGGGGTCTCAAGGGTGAAGAGAATTAAAGAATTATTGACCAAGTGTGATTGGACACACAAGGAATCCGGTGTGCAAGGTCTCAGTGTATGTGCAAACCACAAAGTGATAGGACATACATGGTAGATCATAGTTAATCCTAAAATACAACAAGTGATAATCATTAGATGCTAATCAGAGAAAGTAGTAGGAAAGATAGTGTCAAGGTGATAATTTAAGAGCTGATCACATGATGCAATGAGGGGAATGAGTCAGAAGGGTCGTTGGCTGTTATCTCTTTAAGAGCCTGTGTCATGCCTCTGTCGGAGTCTGAATCTGAGGAGGAAGATGAACAGCCATCAGGGAGCAGGGAAGTGGCTCCAGTTGGCTGCGGAGGAAACTGGGGAAGAGCAAAGTCAGGCTGGGCAGAGCAGGAATGAGGTCAAACAAGGGAGAGGGGCTTCAGAGGAAGACCAAGGCCCACCCCCTCTTCATCCTAGGGAAGAACAGAGAAGAGAGCAATGTGGGTTGCATGGCTTACAAGGGACGAAAGGGCCCTGATTCCCTTCACAAGGCACACCTGAGGATGGTGTTTAAAGGAGAGGCAGTTGGGAGGGGCGGTTGTTGGGAACAAATGTTGAGATTATCTTGTATTTGTCTGCAGTTATCAGAGTTCCTGGCATCCTCCCAGCTGGTTTGATTTACTGCCTTGTTACTTCATTTCTGGAACTCCCTATCTTGCTCTGCCGGATTTAATTACCTTATTGTGTCTTGTTGGATTTATAGTTTAATGTTTTCAGTTTACAATGTTTGGACTGGAATATCTGCAGCCAAAGGCTGTTGCAGGTTTGTGGGAGAGTTTTTTCTCAAGACTGGAAAGTTACAGGGTCATTAGGGGAAAAGTTGGAGGTAATAAAGGAACTCATTCTTATTCACTGACTGTGTTACCTTTGTGCAATGCCCGGGGTCATCATACCCTGTGTAATAAGAGGTGGCCCTGCTAGAGTTTTCCTTGGTTCGTCAAGTTTCTTCCCTGCTGTAATTGATGTTTGTTTAGATGCTGCTTGTAGCACGTGCATGTATAGTTTTCCTATATTCCTATTGTAAATAAAAATCACTATTGGTACAAACCATTGTTGGCTGTACTTGCTCCTAGGTTGATACGTGGGATAGTCCTGTTGCACACTCTGACAGATAGGAAAGAGGAGAACATGAGAAGGATAGTAGCAATACTGCCTACTACCTGGACAGATATCTTTAATATGTGCCAGGATGCAATGAGAATGTTTAAATGGACTCTGTCTGCAGAAAAAGTACATTATGAGCCTTTCCCCAAAGAAAACAGATTGCAACAACTTGACTAATCTAAAAAGAAAACACAGCTAAGCAGGGTCAGGCCAGGTTAATAGTTGGATGGGAGCCACTGAGGAATCCCAGGGTTGTATACTGAGAAGTTTATCCAAAAAATAATCCAGAAGAGGATAACGGAGAGCCATTTCTGTATCGTTGATAAGAACTTGCTGGAAAGTAGCAATATCTCATTTAGACATCCTCCTACATGGAGTCTTGTCCAAGAAAGAGGAAGACAGGACATTGGGCAACTAAACCATGATGTTACAGGATGGTTGGAAGAAGCTTCTTAAAGGAAATATCTGGGATGGAAGATGACTTCCCATCTCACACCCATCCCAATGAAGAGAGCACCCTGGTTCCACACAACAACTTCAGTGCAATTGGACGCTCCCATAATTGGATTTCTCCTCCAGATTTCACATGCAGGAGTTTAATGAACAGAGCTTCTTTTCATCATGCAACAACTCAGCAACAGCAGATGTCTTAGCCCGGTGATGTTTTGATATGGAAAAAAAAAAACCATCTCAGGCAGCCCTCCACAAAAATAATGAAATGTGGCAGATGTATACCTTCACCACACTGCAGCTTCTAAGAGGATTGTAAATATTGCTTCGAGAAGAGATGGCGGTTCACAATTTCTCTCCAGAGACAAATGCAATCTCAGAAAGGAACCACTTCTGAGACTCTTTCCCACTTACCATCTTAGAAAAAAAGAAGATGAAAGAAAGAAAGATCAAGGAAGGATGGATGGATGGAAGAAAGGAAGGAAGGAAGGTAGGAAGGAAGAGAAAGGAAGGAAGGAAGGTAGGAAGAAAGAAAGAAAGAGGAAGGAAGGAAGGAAGGAAGGAAGGAAGGAAGGAAGGAAGGAAGGAAGAGAAAGACAGAAAGAAGGTTTGTTTGCCTGTATATTATTGGGGTTGAAGCTGAATAAATTGTTGATGGGCAAGATGTTATAGCAGACAATTTTATGAACCATGCTTAGATCAGACCTCAGATGACACAATTCCAAATTGTCCAGGCCCAAAATTTCAAGCCTGGAGGCATAGGGAATAATATTGTGAGTAGAGAAGTGGAGTACCTTTGAACCCGCTCAATCTTGTTCATGTCCGATATACAGTGCAGGCTCCAGGCAGATGAGCTGTATTCAATAATTGGTCCAGCAAAGGTTTTGTGTGCCCGATTTAGCAATTCAGCATTACTGGAGTTGAAGTCCTCCAGGCTTAAAGTTGCCAAGGTTGGAGACCCCTGTTCTATGAAATGATCCTTCACTTTTCTTTCTTCATGAGAAGCTCATAAGCAGGTTGTCCAATCGTTTTGTGAAAATTGGGTTATCTTTACTGAATTCACATGACTTCCCAGCCAATTGTCAAATGCAATTTGCTTTTTCTTTAAAATAAAAAAAAAAATCTGCTGAGCTTGCCTAGCGCCGAATGCAGAGTTTGGCTTTATAAGTGGAGAGCATGTTTCCATGAATTTCCTTTCTTTAAAAAAAAATGTAAATAATGCATAATGGTCCTCTGACAGATCTCATTTGTGAGGTTCCATAATCATTTTCCAGCCAACAATGATTCTTTTGGAAATACCTCGGCTTTTACGCCTGGGAGCTCAAAGGGATAGAGAAACATCTGCACATATTCAAGTGGTCCTCAAACTACAGCTATTCATTTAATGACCATTCCAAGTTATAGCAGCATGAAAAAAAAATCATTTTTCACACTTGTGACTGTTGTGGCATCCCCATGGTCATGTGACCAAAGTTCAGATGTTTGGCAACTGACTGGTCTTTATGACAGTTGAACTGTTCCAAGTTGTGTGGTTCTCATTTGCAATTTTCTGACAAGCAAAGTCAACAGGGAAATGACAGCTGGTCATTTGCATACTTTCTGAGGGCCATTGAAGTAACCTGGAGGTTTATCTGTGTCCTCAGGGTCACCTGAGTAGGGCAAATCCTTTTAGTATCGCCTCCTCCAAAACAAGACAAAATTAGATTCTTTTCAGCTTAGTGACGCTATAATACAAATCCGGAGCGTATCAGCAATTCCTTTCCCACAAATGCCAAAGCTCTTCGTTGCAGCCTCAGCATTTAGCTCTACTGCTTTTCAGTGAATTTCCTTTGCCACCAAATTAATCCAGGATAGCTGAGCATGTTCATGCAATTTTGTATAACATGATGTGTGTGTGTGTGTTTTTTTTTTCTGTGTTGCCAGTCTTCACCTGTGGTCATTTCTTCCTTTACCTCAACTTCTTAAAAAATAGCCAGCCAACTATAATTGAAAAACCGACAACTTCCTAAATCAAAAAAGCACTCCGACCCAAATCAGGAGAGAGGTTTTTTTTTTGGGGGGGGGGAAGGGATTGACTCCGCACCTTCATTAATTATTAGATAAATTGCTTATTGATTTCTTTGCATGCTTCTGATGCCGTACAAACTGCGCGCGCACATTTCATATAAAGTGCTGATAGAACAGGAAAGGCTGGCAGAGCAAATGTTCAAGAATGAAATATTCAAGAATGCCATGCAAGGCAGATATGGAATCCTAGTCTGGAGTTAACATAAGTGTCAGGAATGAAGTCAATGGGATTTTGTTAAAATGCTGGCTTCTTGAACTACTTCCCCACTTGGAAAGCCAATCAGAAGGACCCCACAAGACTGTTTGATCTCTAGCTCCTAAGATCAACCCGGAAACTGGCTTGGCTGCAGCCATTTTATTTTCTGTAGTTTTTCTGTGGGGATGGGATTCAATTTTTTTAACAACTGGTTCTGTGGGCATGGTTTAGGTGGGCATGGCCATGTGACTGGGTGGGTGTGGCTTCCTCTTCTTTTTGCAGCAAACCCCCCCCCAATTTTTTGCCTTCTGGGCAAAAAAGAAAGACAAAAAAATGGAACCAGGGGGGTGCACAGGACCTCCCCCTCATACACACTCCAGTTTTTGGCCTTCTGAGCCTCAGGGAAGCCTCCTGGGGAAAGCAGTAAGACAGTGAGGGGGATCCCGACACAACTGATCTTCGGAACAGCTGATCATCAGGAGGAAAAAAGAAGAAATATCTTAAGGAGTGACTGGGCAAGGGAGAATGCAGTCAGCAAAGTCGGGCAGGTGCGCGATGTTGTGCATGCATGATAAGGACTGATTGAGTGGGGACAGGAGGTCAGAGAGGAGCGGAGCCAGCCAGGGGCACGATTTTCCAGTTCTCCGAACTGCGCAAAATCATAACAACCAGTTTGATAGAACCGGTCCAAACCGGTAAAATCCCACCCCTGGATTTTCTTCACATGGCTTCAGGCTTGACACAGGCCGGAACTTGGGGGCCAGGGAAGGTGGTGTGGAAAAAACTGGAGTGCTGGAGCCAAAATAAAATTCTTTTCCCTGGTAACAAAGGACGTTGTCACAGGAATGTGAAAGGTGGAGACTGAACACAACCAAAGAGTAGATTCAGTGGTGGGATTCAACCAGTTCGGTGAGCATGCAGTGCATTTGAAAACAGCTCTAAAACTTACCTTCTACTGCCTCAGTAAGTAAAACAGCTGAGGCACGGAAATCCTTCCTGCCATGCCTATCAGCTGGGATTCAAACAAAGGAAATCTAGAACAGACTAGCTCAGGGGCAGGTGGGTGGGGCCAACTATCACCAAAACTACCGGCTCACCTAAATTGCTCCATACTGGCTGAATCCCACCCCTGAGTAGACTGTGTGCTGATTGGGACATGATGACTCTGGCAAAGGATGTTTCTCACTTTTACTTTGAATTGGGTGTAAAACCAGTGGGAAAGTAGAGTCAGTTTTCCACCAAGACTGTACCAATATGATGTGTCCCAATCAAATGTTCTCTGAGGAATATGCCCGCCTCAGAGTTTTCTTTGTAGGGGATGTATTAACTTCAAACCTTGGCATCCTCTCCAGTTGGAATATGGTGCCGTATTTCTCATTTTCTGGGAGCTAGCAGAGCCCATAAAACCTGCTCTGCATTTTCCAATTATCATTCATTACTGCAAGAAAGAGAAAACAATGCCCAAGCTGACACGAAGATGAAATGAATTGCTTCCAAACAAGAAGACGGTTAACTCTGGGAAAGAACTGGAGACATTTTCGTGTTCCTCACCACCACTGCTGCTATGAAGGGTCAGAACATCTAAAAGTGGGATCTACAAAGGACCAGTTTTTCTTGGTTGGGCAACATAAGTGACAAGAATGAAAATTACTTCCAGATGAGTCGAAAACTGGGTTGAAGGCAGATGCTCTTTTAGCTTGCTGGAACTACAACTGGAAGGAACAGGCTCACAACTTACAACCTTGTCATTTGGCAAATCATCTGAAATTACAATGGCACCGGGGGGAGGAGGAGTCACTTATGACCAGTCCTCACTCTTCAGACCATAAGAACATCCCCAGATCACATGACCCACATTAGGGCCCTTGTTACCCAGCCTGTGTTTATGAAAGTTGCAGTATCCCACATCCCTGATGGCCACTTGCAACCTTCTCAGCTAGCTTCCAACAAGCAAGTGCATGGAGGAAGCTAGTTTCACTTAGTGACTACACAGTTCCCTTAAAAACTGTCATGATTCACTTAACAACCATTGCATACAAAAAAAGGCCCAAAATACTTTTAGTCTTTGTTCAGAAGGCTCACACTCACTTCTGAGCAGCTGTGATGACCCGGAGTGTAACTACAAATGTAACAAAATCCAAAATGTAAATAAATGTCCTTTGATGCTTCCAACTTGGCCCCACTGTTCAATAATTCTCAGTTGGAGATAAACATATTCAAAAATAGTCTTCAAAAGAAAGCAATACAGTCTGAACTTAATGAGCAGATAGAAGTGAAATAAAAAACCAAAACAAACAAAAATGAAGGAAATTCCACAACGGACCAGGATAAGTAATTACGAACTACAAGGGGATAATAAGGCACAGTGTTGAAAGGACACCAACCAAGTTAACTTCCACCCAAAATAACACATGCTTTGCTTCTGACAACACTGTGTTTTAACTGTCTCTCTTATATACTATTCTCCCCAGGTGCAACCAATGATCATGGCCACTTCCTCTGTCATAAGCCAAGTTCTTGCCTTCTCCGTTCCTACTTGCTTGTCCTAGGATGCAGAGGGGATGGGCCTGGTTCTTCCTCTGACTGCCCAGCCAGCCTCTGCCCTTCCCCAGCTTCCTCCACAACCTCTGGAGCCACACCACCATCCCGTCAGCTGTTCCTCCTCTCCTTCAGAGTCTGGCTCTAACAAGGGCATGACAGCAGCTGTTTTTGTTTGACTTATTTTTATCCCCCTTTATTATTTCTATAAATAATTCAAAGTAATGAACATACTCCTTCCTCCAAATTTTCCCACAACAACAACCTGTGAGGTGGATGGGTTGAGAGAGGGACTGGCCCAAAGTTACCATTTGATTTTCATGCCTAAGATGAGACTTGAACTCACAGTCTCCTAGTGATTGACTCAAAGTCACCCAGCTGGCTTTCATGCCTAAAACAGGACTAGAACACACCATCTCCTGGTGATTGGCATCAAAGTCACCTAGCTGGCTTTCATGCTCAAGGCAGCACTAGAAGTCACCATCTCCTGATATGTGGTTCAAAGTCAACCAGCTGGTTTTCATGCCTAAGGTGAGACCAGAACTCACAGTCTCCTAGTGCCTGGTTCAAAGTCACCCTGCTGGTTTTTATGCCTAAAGTGGGACTAGAATGCACAATCACCTCACAGCATGGTACTTGGGGAATTCTGGGAGTTGAAATTCACCCCTCTTAAAGCTGCCAAGACTTGGGGCACATTGCTGTAGCCTGTCTTGTTCCAGCTCAAGAATGAACCTGGGTTTGATACTTTGGTTCTATTTGCCAGGAGGAATGGGATATGATTTCCTGTTTTTGACACATGTTAGTCCCAACCCAGTGATCCTTAAGCCCCCTCTGGAAGTTTTACACCCAATAAATTAATAAAGAAATAAAAACGCCTTGTCTTCAAAATACTGCCAGTCTCGGAAAAGCAAACGATATTCCTGCTGGAAAAACGATAACTATAGATCAAAAAGTTCTCACCTCTCCGTCTGAAATGGAAGGGAAGACATATATAATCTGCTTAACATGACAGTCAATTTTAGATATTCTTTTATTACACTTTATGGTCTATGAAGTGCTTTTCCTTATATGCCTTTCAGTGAATGCTATGTAACTCCTGCACGGATGATAGATTTCCCTTTAGAAAAAAAAGAGCAGAGGTCTTAACTTTTTAATAGAAATCACTCCCCAGGAATGCTTAGCTACAGTTCAAGCTGCTTAATTCAAAGAGTTATATCGTTCATTTTAAGAAACTTTTCAATGATATTAATCACGCCCAGCTATTTTTATTATTCCTGTCTAATAATGCTAATCTAGCATGAATAGACTCTTTAAACAGCATATTAATGTTTTTCCTTCCTAAAGTGGGATTTAGTGGTAAAAAATAAGATTATATATATGTAGGTAGGTAGGTAAGTAGAAAGATAGATAGATAGATAGATAGATAGATAGATAGATAGATAGATAGATAGATAGATCTGTAGATATATACTATATATCTATATAAGAAGAGAGAGAGAGAAACCAGATCGGATATAATAGACATGACAGACATAGATAACTAAATATAGACAGACAGACATGATAGACCATGATATGATATAGATAGAATGGAGCAGACAGACTGACAGCACAGACTGAAGGACTACTGCTCCAACCCCACTTGCGACCCCACCGTATCGGACAATGTTCCTCCAGGACCTTCCTGTTTCCTCTGACCATCCCAGGAGGCCATTTACAGCTCACGCGACGCTTTTAGGGACTCCATCCAGCCCCTCCTTCTTCTGCCTTCCCCTTTCTTCTTCTTTTGCCCTCCATCGTTCCCAGCATTTCGGCTCTCTTCCAGGGAAGTTCCTTCCTGCCTCATGAGGGTGCCAAAAGCCTTTGCCTTTTATCCTCAGGATCTGCCTTCTGAAGAGCAGTCAGGGATGATCTCCTCTCTGGGGACTGACTGGTTGGTGGCAACTTGCAGTTCCAAAGGGACTACAGCGGAGCTTTTTCTCCATGCTCCCAGAGTTCAAAGGGCCTCCATTCTTGGCGGCTCAGCTTCTTACCGACATGTTCCAACATTCAACACGCCATACACATTGCAGACTCTGAAAAACCACAGCACTGACTGCTACGCACTTTGGTTGACCAGGGGATGTCTCTCGCTTTGGTGTGCTGTCTAATTTGCCATCGCTTTCTCCCCAGAGCCAACATCCCTTTAATTTCTTGGCTGCAGTCCCCATCTGCGATGACCTTGGAGCCCAGGAAAATAAAATCTGTCATTACCTCCATTGCTTCCCCCTCTATTTGCCAGGAATTGAGAGGGCCAGATACCATGATCTTCATTTTCTCAGTGCTGAGTTTCAAGCGAACTTTTTCACTCTCCTTCTTCACCTGCATCAAGAGGTTCTTTCGTTCCTCTTCACTTTCTGCCATCAAAATGGCATCATCTGCATATCTGAGGTTGTTGATATTTCTCCTAGCAATCTTAATTCCAATTTTTGATTCATCTAGCTCTGCCTTTCTCATGATGTTCTCTGCATATAAGTTAAATAGGCAGGATACATATATATATATACATACATGCATATAATAGATGATAGATAAAAGATAAAAGATAGATGATAGAGAGAATAGAGAGAGAGGGAGAGAGAATAGAGAGAGAATAGAGAGAGAGAAAGATAGAATACATAGACAGACAGACATGTGTATGTATATGTATACCTCTACACACACACACACACACACACACACACACATTATATATACATATAACTCTGCACACATCTGGAGCAGTGCGGTGGCCTAAAGTGGAGTTCTTGCCTCATAATAAGGAGGCTGTGAGTTCAATGCTAGGTATTTCTCTCCCTTTCAGCTTTAAAGTCAGAACAGTTAAAACCTTCTTCTGCTAAGGTATGGCTTGCCAGCTTTATGTGATATAGCAAAATATATCACATAATTTTATTTTAGAACCTGGCAATGCCTTCCCTCATAGGCAAGATCTCACAGCTACACATTGCACCACTAAGGTCACCAACAAAGTTAATTAGTGCTCTCCTATTTGCAGGTGCTGACCCTTTTGTATCTTCTTCTACAAAGAGATTGAAGAACCAGCGATGAATTCCACTTGTTTAGTCTGCCTCTGGGAAGGATGATTAATTACGAGCTTCCTTTCCTAATTATTTCAGTTCAACATTAAATAATGCTATTTGGTTATGAATATAACAAATTAAGGCAATAATTCATCACACTAAATCTTCTAGCCATGCTGAGCTGGAAGGCAGAAAAAAAGGAACAAGGACCTACCGCTGGAAGTTGTTAATTAAAGTTACAGCAGAACTTCAGTAGTCCTTTACAATATTGTTCTTGATAAGCAAACCCCACATTTTAATTTGTGTAGGAGGGAAATGTAGAAAACAAGTGGTATCTGGATCCTGATAGAATCTTGTCAAATGAAAAATAGTGGTTGTCCTCCAAATTAAGGGATGGCATTCAGACTTGGTCTAATGTGTAGAATTTAAAGTATGGATTGAATCTCCCTGCATGGTCTATTTTGGGAGTTGAAATCTACACATCTTCCAACTTTGAAAGACTCTGGTCTATGCAGTTTACCTTCCTTAAGCTCTCAAAGCATAGAGATGGAAATGTTATCTTATGTCCTGCTCCTAACTATGAGGCTTTTCATTATTTCAATCAATCAATCAATCAATTTCCTCACTGCTAGGAAATTTCTCCTCCTGCTTCTCTCCTTGATGAGTTTCCACTCATTATTTCTTGTCCTACCTTCAGGTGCTTTGGAGAATAGCTCAACTCCATCTTACTTGGGGCAGCTCTTAGATATTGGAACACTGCCATCATGTCACCCCTGATCCTTCTTTTCTCTAGACTGGCCACACCCAATTCCTACAACCATTCTTCATATGTTTTTATCCCTAGGCCTTTAATTGTCTTAGTTACTCTTCTTTGCACTTTTTCCAAAGTCTCAACATTTTTTTTGTAATGAGGTGACCAAAACTGGATGCAGAATTCCAGGGGCGGCCTTACTTAGGCTTTCTACAGTTTCTTTCGAAGATAGAAGGATGTCTTTGTTTCTACACAGTGTGTACCCACTGTTTGATGTTGAACACCAAAAGGCATCCGATGGGATAGAAAAATTGTCCCATACAGGTGGGGGCATCCATTTGGGATTAAAAACAGTCCCCTTGGTATGTAACTCCTTGTGGTCAACATAACAATGAATCATTCCGGAGAAATTTTAATGTCTGCTTTGGAAACCGTATTTTACTCAGAAGCTTCCAAGCTGCCATATTTTCGTGCTTGGGAATTTGGGAGAAGGGATTTTAAGCCCATGTCACACCGCCCAACGGATGCAAAAAGGACACAGCGGACGAGCAAAATGTTCCATCCGTTGTTAGATCCGTGCCTTTCTTCAAAGAGACCAAACAAAAAGGCAAAAAATTTGCATAAGCCAGGCGTGGATAACACGGATGCGTGGAGGACGCAGGGCGGATGGGGCAAAGTGGATGCAGAACCCGGAGCCAGTGGATGGAAGGCGGATTGGGAGCAGATGGCACGTCCCGGCTAGGCCTTTCCCGGGGGCGCCGCAGCAAAGCGGGACGTGGAATGGAAAGAGGGGGATGCAGGCGGAAGCCTAGCGGATGAAGCGGAGTGCACAGCGGATGCACAGCCGGCAAGCCTAGCGGCATGCGAGCATTAATTGCACGAATGTGGGTGGGGATGCATTGCGTCAGCCCCGCCGGATATAACAGGAAGCAGCGTCGGAAGCAGGTTGCCCACTTCAGATGAGGAAAGACCTGCTTGTCAGAGGCATTTGGCTGCCTTGCTGCCCTGCCTGCATCGTCTTGCGCTGGCAAGCCCTTGGCTGCCAGCCTCTCTGCCAGCCTTGGTGCCAGCCTACCTGCCAGCCTTGCTGCCAGCCTTGCTGCCAGCTTCCCTGGCCAGCGCTCCTGCCAGCCTTGGTGCCAGCCTGCCTGCATGTGCCCTGCTGCCAGCCAGGTCTGCCTGGCAGCCCTTGGTGCTGCGCTCCCTGCCGGCCTGATTCTGCCAGCCTCCTGCCAGCAGCAACCCCACAAGCCATTGCGGAAGACAGCAAGCCTCAGCCATCTGCTGCCAGCCCTGGCAAGAGGGACCAGGGGCTACCATTCCCCCCCCTGGCGCCTCACTCTGGTTCTCCTGGGGCTTCTGGCACAGCACGCGAGCCGGCTCTTCTGCGGGCTGGGGCTTCTTGCTGCTTCTGCTTTTGGAGGAGCTGGATAACAAAGCACTCCAAGCAAACCAGCCCACCTCACAGCTCTGGACCCTTCACCCCTGAGACTGAGGACCAAGAGGAGTGCCAGGGAGACTCGTTTGTTGTTTTATCTTCTTGTTAATAAAGTCTATTTTTGGATTCATACACTTGCTTTCATTTCTTTTTTATTAAAGTCTTGGTGGAAACTTTTAGAAATGGTTTTAAGCCCATTTGCATTGATTGTAGGGATGGGTTAAGATAGCAGTGGGATGGCAGGGATACCTTTTAAGATGATGTAATAGCTGTGGATTGGCAGAGATACCTGTTGGATGGGCAGGAACCTGGTGGGATGGGTAATCAGCTGTGGGATACGATAAAACCTCCAGTGCAAAGCATAGTGGGACTGTAATGTCGCACCCTCCCAGCTGTTTACCATACTTTGGGCCCCTTTTATTATCAATAATAATGTGAATAATCATCCCACGACTGTCAACACAAACCACAACTCTCTTATTAAAACGCCCTGTTCATGTTGTAGGCCCACCCAACATACATGCCCAATCTCATTCCGTGGGGTGTGATAACAGGCTTGAAGGGAAGCATCCATAATCATCTACCATCCTGGTCGTTGCCACTTCCAGTGCTCCAGCTGGGAGTTGCACCAGCGTTGCTCAGGGAGGGTGCGCTGTGCGTTCTTCGCCTTCACGGTGAGCTCTGATTGGGGCCTTGCCACATCCTCCAGTGTCTATCAGGTTTCGCCCTTGCCCTCCATTCCCCAGCCTCCAGTGGCTCCCCATTGCCCTTGCTTGATGCGTCACAAAGCCTGTCACTGTAACATGAGGGGTAGTGGTGTGCGCATGGAGATGTGGCAGGACTCCCAAAAGCAAGCTTCCATTATGATCCTCCTCACGGGTTCTGCGGTGGGGCATGCCTGCATCGGTGGTTGAGAATAATAACCAGGAATCTGTTGTGCCAGCGGGGATGCCAAAGGTGTTCCTCCACCACGCGGCTTGCGCTGGACAGTCCTGGTTAGTTGGATAAGTCCTTCTCTATTTACGGGGTGAGGGCGTGCTGGAGGGTGTGGTAAGGGGCTTCAGAGGTAGGGTTGTGAGAGGGAAAGACGGGGCGTCATACCCGCGATTGATTTGGGGGAAGATAGGAGGCAGCCGGGTCTTGCGTGCGTTGGGGCAGCGGGTCGGTTTGGAGTGCTGGGGAGCGGGCGCACCGGATGAGGTTCTGCGTTCCAGCCCTCCTTGGAGGGACCCACGTGCCCGCTTGGATCTACGCTGGGGCATCTTTTGAAGGGATGGGAGGCCCCCGTTGGCCTGAAGTAGGTAAAACGATTAGATGGAACTGTGTCTCAGCAGTCAACGCGATGGGGCAGAAGAGGGGAGTGATGGCTGAAGAAGCCCGGGTTTGAGTTTGAAATAAGTGGGAGCCTGAGTGGTTGGAGATTTGCCAGCCAGCGGTGGCTTGCCCATCTATGCCTCCAACGTGGCTTGAGTGGAGGTTCCCACCTCTGGATACCGACTGCTCTTCCACTTTGCTTCCATCCTTCCTCCAGTGTGAGGGTGACTGGAGGATCGTCCTCCTTTTATTCTTGTCAGGCATTTATGGCGTCCACCATCTTCGTTGGATTGAGCCACGAGATTTGTGGATTTTATTCACCCTGCGATC